>PJEM01008306.1:0-84291 GCA_004023845.1 Helogale parvula
TTTAGAGGTGCAGTAGGCATGACTTTGAGTAGATAATGAAAGAAAATGCAAAATGCTTATTGACTCATGATGTGGTTTCATCTTAGCTTGGGCAAACCATGCAGTATTTAATACATAGTAGCAGAATATTTACTATTGAAGCTTGAAAAGATGTGAGTTCTTTGTGTGCAACCTTTCATTTATGCATGTGAGAGGGTTTTCTTTTTTTAATACTTTTACATTGTAGTACTTGTTTTGCTTGTTGGGGGTGTTTGCTTATTTAATACATTCCGTTGAGGACAGAAATTACATGCTGTTTTTTCCCCCCTAGGAAGTGTGTCTTGGGTTTTTCCCTTATTATTTTCTTTCCTTTTTTTTTTCCTCTTCTTTTTTTGGTGGTGGGAGTGGTTATGTTTAAATGAAGCTGCTTCTACAACACCAAAGACTTAATCATCCATTTCCTATATAAAAGGTAGCTACTTTTTTGCATGGACCTCAAGTATATTGTAGTATAGAGGTAGAATTTAAGGAAAGGTATTAAGCAGGCTGTGTTGTAGCTTATGGGCAAGTAATAAATTGTATCATTTCTCTTGAATGTATCATAGATAAGCTGCTATATAACGATTGCCACTTCAGATAGCTGTGAAATTAGGTGATTAACTAGTTGTTACTTAACCTTCTAATTTCTGTATAAGTCTAATTACATGAAATAGAAGTTGGTGTTTTGACTACTATATTGTAAATGATGGAAAATAATTGCATATGTTAAAAAATTGTGTAAAAAATAAAATAAAATATAATAAAATGTGCTCAGATCACAAAAATAAATAAATAAAGGAATGAATGAATGAATGAATGAATGGATAGATCACTCTGACTTCTGTGTGGAAACCAGACTGTGCAGGAGACAAGAATATGGACAGGAAAAGCAGTTTGAAGGCGACAGCACTAGTCTAGGCACGAGATGGCAGGCTTGGACAACTGGGTGGCAGAGGAGGAGACAAAGCATGTAGATTTCCCCCACTGTAAGCAGAATCATCTTGAACATTTTCTTTCTAACAGCTGTATTGAGATATAATACCATTGCACACTTCGATGGTTTTTAGCATATTTATAGAGTTAGGCAGCCATCACCAAGATCAATTTTAGAACATTTGCATAATCCTCCCTCAAGTCTCTGCGCCGTTTAGCACTTTCACTCATTTCCTGCCAAATCCCCCTCCCTACGCAACCACTAACTTACTTCCTGTCCCAATGGATTTGCCCATTCGAGACACCTCCCATAAATGGCATCATGCCCCATGTGTCTTTTCTGTGACAGGTATCTTTCACTGTCCATAGTGTTTTCAGGATTCACCCATATTGTACCATGTACCTCCCTTCTTTTTATTACCATATAATAGTCCATTGTACGGAGATGCCACATTTTGTTTACCCATTCACTACCTGATAGACATTTGGGGGGTTTCCACTTCATGGCTGCTGTGAATATTCATAAACCAGATTATTTTGTGGATTTATGTTTCAATTTGTTTTGGATATACTAGGAGTCCAATTGCTGGGCCGTATCATAACTCCATGTTTAACCTTTTTTTTGTCAAACAGGCAGAGTGCTTTCCACACTATTTACATTTCCATCAGCTATGCATGAAGGTTACACTTCCCTACATTCCTGTCAACATAACCTTTTAGTCCCTGAACATTCTTATATTCTCAGATTACACCCCTGATTATCTCTTTAGAATACATTTCTAGAAGCGGTCCTGCGTGTAACCACTAGAAGAGGTTAGAGTGGATGTACTTTTTTTTTTTTTTACTGTTTTTTATTTATTTTTGAGAGACAGAGAGAGACAGCATGAGCAGGGGAGGGTCAGAGAGAGAGGGAGACACAGAATGTGAAGACAGGCTCCAGGCTCTGAGCTAGCTGTCAGCACAGAACCTGACAAGGGGCTCGAACCCATGAACCGTGAGATCATGACCTGAGCCGAAGCCGGACGCTTAACCGACAGCCACCCAGGCGCCCCTGGATGTACTTTTTAAAGGCTTCAGATATATTTTGCAAAATTGTCTTCCAGAGAGATTGTACCAGTCTGTAGCTGCACAGTGTGTGATTTATGATTTCACCACAAGCTCACCAGCAGTGAACATTACTATTCTTTTTAATCTTTTCCAATCCAATTTGGAAAAAATGCTACCTGTTTTTGCCGTATTTCTCTGACTTACTGTTAATTTGAAATACATTTTGAAGTATTCATTGGGGCTGTTCATTATTTTATAGTTAATAACTTTCCATATGTTAAGGAGAGAAACTTTTTACTGTGTAAATTGCAGATAATGTTTCCAGTTTGTTGTTGATCTTTTGATTTTCCTTATGTATTCTTCACTCAGTAGAAGTTTAAAATTTTAGATGGATATATTTATCAACATAAATTTTATCATTTCTACATTTGATATCATGCTTAGGAAAGTCTTACTGCTCTCAAGAACATATAAATATAAGTATTTTTTATTATAGCAATTTTATGTTCTGATTTTCACATTTAAAGATTACTCTGCCCTAATTCTTTTTTGTGTTTTTTTAAATATGATCTGAAAACTTTTTTGTATTTTGATAATCCATCCTTTCCTGAGGCAGTTAGCATTTATTTAATCCTTATGCTTTTAAAAATATTTTTAAATGTTTATTTATTTTTCAAGAGAGAGAGAGAGTCAGCTGAGGAGGGGCAGAGAGAAGGAGAGAAAAATCCTAAGCTGAAAGTGCTAAGACCGATGTGGGGATTGAACTCGGGATCCGTGAGATCATGACCTGAGCCGAAACCAAGAGTCAGATGCTTAACCGATTGAGTCACCCAGGTGCCCCTAATCCTTATGTTTTGAATCCCTTTCTTTACTTTCTATTCTTTTCCATTGAACTATAGGTACTCACACAGTACTACAATATTTTAATTGTTGCATTTTATAAAAGATACATTAACATATGGTATGTCAAAAATCCCTGTAAGGATTTTCCCCTCCCCAAAGTTTCCTAATTATTTTCTCCTGACTTTCCACCAAATGAATTTTTAATTTTTTGTTTTGCCTCTTCCCTGCAAAAACCCATTGATAATCTATAAATGCAAGAGAAATTCAATCAGACTAAGTTGGATAAATACAGCCATCTTTATACAATGGACTTTTTATTATTTTTTAATGTCTTTTATTTATCTATTTGAGAGACAGAGAGAGAAACAGCATGAACAGGAGAGGGTTCAGAGAGAGAGGGAGACACAGAATCCGAAGACAGGCCCTAGGCTCTGAGCTGTCAGCACAGACCCTGACGCGGGGCTCGAACCCACGAACCGTGAGATCATGACCTGAACCAAGTCAGACACTTACCCAGCTGAGCCACCCAGGCGCCCCGATACTATGGACTCTTGCTATGCAGGGAAGGGATCAGCAACCTTTCTACTTATGGCTTTTGTTTTTCCTAATGAATCTTGGCGGCTGTGCTATTTTATTGTCATAGATCTTGCACTATAAGTCTATTTGAAACATTTTAAATTTTGTGGCTTGTCTGAATAGGACTTTAAAGTTAATGTCTTTTCTACTGGTTACTTTTAGTAACTAGAAAAGTATTGCTTTTTTTCCCCCTTCAAATTTCATATGAAATCAGCTGTATTGCTAAACTACCTGTTACACTAACAGATTTTAGTTGATTCTCTTGAGTTTTCCAGGTAGAGAGTCCTATCACCTGCAAATGGTAATCTTTTAGCTTCTTTTCCAATGTATGTGCCTCTTCTTTCCCTTGCTTCTCTGCATGGGCCAGAATTTTCAGACATTAATCAGGACAATCATAGTGGGTACTCTTGGCCGCTTTTGACTTTTTACCAAATGCCTCAACTGTTTTTCACAAGGTGCAATGCTGGCCATGGGTCTGAGACACACACATTGCCATCGTATGGAAGCAGTATCTGTTAGTTTCCTGTTTACTGAGAACCATCACTGTTAAAACTGGGAATCACTTGCTACCGTATTGAATGCTTTTTAAGCATCTAATATAGGCATTATATGAACTTTCACCGTTGGCATATTAATACAATGATGATGACTAGATTTCCTGACATCAGGTGGTTGGTCTTACATTTTGGTATTAGCCCTAGTTATGCAAGTTACGTTATCCTTTCTGACATCCTGCTGGGTTTGGTTTGCTCGTCTTTTATTTGGAATTTCCACATTTATCTAACAGGGTCATTTTAAGATTTCTCTCTCAGGCTAGCCCGGCGGGATTTGATGGTGGCCTAGGTCCTTCCTGCCTGCCACTCCAAAGTCTGCTTTATCATAAACACCAGGGGGCACTCAGGACCACGTGGTGGTACGCTTGGTGTGTTCTAGGTAACTAACCGTGCCCTTTCCACCTTTCCACTCCATTCCAACCCTGGAGGCCCCAGGAGAAGAGGCCCTGTGGTACAGCCCTGCCATCCGGAGGACAAGAGAAATGATACTTAAATACATTTCAGCGTTACCTCGCAGCATTTGCTGCAGATGAGAAGCAGGACTTAACGAGTTCCTGTGTGCCCCTGGAAAAACGAATCTGGGTGAAGCTGGGATTCTGGACCACCTTGACCAACCTGAAGCCGGAGCCCTCCCATTTATTACCATCACCGTTCTGGCCATGATTTACACGACCGTAATCATTAGCAACTCTGCACAAGCTAGGCAACTCATTTGTATCTACAGATTAACTGCCTAACAAGGATCTGTCCGCTACTCAAAGTATATGAGCAGCTCAAATGAAAACAATATAAAATGCACACATGAGAATTTTCAATGTTCAGGCAGGCCCCGGGGAGAACATGGCAGACTAGGTAATGAAGAGGCTCGCAAACCTCCTCATGTCTCCTTATTCTTCGCAATCAAGTGCCTGTCGGCCGCAGCCTTTATTAACCAGAAGGATGTGCCCACTCGAAGACCCTGAGTGACGCCCTGGAACGTGAACTGGTAGAGTTCCATGGAAGGGAGACATGTTCTGTCCTCACTGCGGTGATCAGTCTGCTGCACCCACGGCCGAGGCGGGAAGCGTTCCTGATACAGCAGTGGCTCAGGACCCCTTGTGGGCTACCTGTTCCTTGAGAATCTGGTAGAGACTCAAGTCCCTGTTGCCTTAAAAATGGTGCATATACATTCGTACACGTAACCAGCCTAATAGAAAACCCTGAAAGGTCCGTGGATTTCTCCAACCCAGTCATGGTACCTGGTACTGGGTTTACAAATCTGGCTGTGCCTCACATGAATCACCTGGGCAACTTCTAAAAACACTTGATGTTTTACTCCTGAGAGGGTGAAAATCTCAGGTGATGTGAAGGTGTACCCTCAACCCACCTGGTACTTAAGACAAAGCAGGCTGCAGAGTACCATGTAGGACAAATGCCACCCCTCCCCCCCAGACATCACTGATACACCAGGTGAGGACCCCTGCTGTAGATGCTAATAGAAGGGAGTATAAAACTCATCAGATAACCTGATTCAGGGATGCGCATCAATTTACCTGTTAGGGTCTTCTGGGGCATGTAAGAACCCAAGAAACTTTTCTTTAATAATTATCTTTTTTTTTTTTGAAGTTTATTATTTTGGGAGAGACAAAGAAAGTGCAAGTGGGGGAAGGGCAGAGAGGATGAAAGAGAGAGATAGAGAATCCAAAGGATCAGGCACAGAGCCTGATACGGGGAATGAACTCATGAACCGTAAGATCATGACCTGATCCAAAACCAAGAGTCAGAAACTAAGCCAAGTGAGCCCCTCAGACTCTCCAGAACCCAAGAGATTTTATTAGAACAATAAGCTTAGAACCACCTAAGCACATGGTTCATCAACTATGTAAATATAGAGATCCGACCTCTGAAAGCAGCCAGGAGAACACGAGCTGGGCACTTGGTGGAACTATTAAATACACAGAAGGAAAATCCACTCAAACCTTATAGCCAAGCCTTGGATCAGTTTAAGATTAGCAATTTTCAGTATATGTTATTACCAGCAATAGAACTTGCTTTCAAAGAAATTAGTCCAATTTAAATTCCAACCACTTACTTTGAATACCCTGGGTGTGTATGTGCTCATAATTGATAAAGCATAGGGATTCAACCCATGATTTCATTCAACGTATAAAACAATCAGCTGAATAGTAGTTTTCACTTAGAAGAACAGGAAAGTAGGGCACCTGAGTGGCTCAGTTGGTTGAGTGTCCGGCTTCAGCTCAGGTCATGATCTCGTGTTTGTGGGTTTGAGCCCCGCGTCAGGCTCTGTGCTGACAGCTAGCTCAGAGCCTGGAGCATCCTTCGAATTCTGTGTCTCCCTCTCTCTCTGCCCCTCCCCTGCTTATGCTCGCTCGCTCTCTCGCTCTCTTGCTCCCTCTCTCTCAAAAATAAATAAAATATCTGGATGTCCTCTTTGGAGAAGTGTCTATTCAGGTCTTCTGCCTGTTTCTTCACTGGATCATTCATTTTTTGTGTATGGAGTTTAGTGAGCTCCTTTTATATTTTGGATACTAGCCCTTTATCTGATATGCCATTTGCCACTATCGTTTCCCATGCTGTCGGTTGCCTGTTTTTTTTATTGTTTCCTTTGCCTTGCGAGGGACACAAATCATGAGAGACTATTGAATACTGAAAACGAACCATGGACTGAAGGGGGAGGGGGAGGGAGGGAAAGGGGGTGATGGTCATGGTGGGGGACACGTGTGGGGAGAAGGACTGGGTGTTATATGGAAACCAATTTGAAAATAAACTATTAAATAAATAAAACATTAAAAAAAAAAGGACAGGAATGTTTATCAAGACTCTTTAAATGAATGGGGCAAGGAACTAGTCCCAAGAGAAACATTCATTAGACAGTCTTTCCCAAAGTACTATTTCTCCCTGATATAAAGTGTTCTTAAAATAAAACAAACAAAAAGAGGGAAACCAATTCTACCTATTCTTGCTTATTTTGCCACCTGGTGGATTTCTTTTGTCATTACAGCAGGTAGGTGCCCCTCTAAAGGCTGGGGTTAGGGCTCGCAGATAGGCTGAAGGAGGCTGGATCAAAACCTTTAGAAATACTGAACCTAAAAGATTATGGGGACACCCCATCTCTATGTATTACAATAAAATTTGTTGAATTGAAAGTAAGTGTAAGGAAATCTGACAAAGATCTGATTTGTATTTGTTTATTTATTTTTAACTTTTTAAATGTTTATTTATTTTTGAGAGAAGGAGAGAGAGCGGTGAGTGGGGAGGCGCAGAGAGGGAGAGACACAGAATCTGAAGCAGGTTCCAGGCTCTGAGCTGTCAGCACAGAGCCCGACGCGGGGCCCAAACTCACAAGCCATGAGATCGTGACCTAAGCTGAAGTCAGATGCTGAACCAATGGAACCACCCAGACGCCCCTCAAGATCTGAGTTTTAAAGGTTTAATTACGATGGCTAGATTTGGAGAGGGCAAGAAGAAGGTAAAACATCACATCTGTTCTCCTTAAAATTGCTTTTGGGGCCCCTCTGGTTCCCGATAGCTTCCTCACCGTCTGGTGTTACAAGGGATCCCAGGTTCATTTTGCTGATTTCCTGCCTAGCCCTGGATATCAGATAGTGTTTTCCAGGGATCCTTGTTCTCTAAAAATGAGCAAGAGATGCTCACTGCTATCTGGCTGGCCACTGAACAAAGAAATACTTGCATACAGGTAGATAAATGAACCCATACATTAAATACCTCACCAGTTCATATTGAGATTTCCAATTCAAATCTAAGACTTGTGGGCTTTTAGTTAGCTTTCCATGTTGTATCTGATCTCCTTTCTTGCACACTAAGAATGTGGGTTTTCACAGATGGCAGGGGATGGAATGAAAATGCAGCATATCACACTCATTTATCTTATACTAAACACACAACAGTCCTTGAATAACAATCCTAATATTACCACCCACACGATGATTGAAAACACATTTTGGGGGGATGAGCACTCTCTATTCTTCTTCCCACTGTTACAGTTGGGCTGTATCTACAGTGTCAGAGCACCCCCCCCCTTCCCTGAGTTTACCCCAACTTAGTGTAATGCTCAACAACAGTCCGTATGTCATGTCCCTCCAATTGGCTGTCTGAAGCCAGTTTTCTGGAAGATTCTTCAGGAAGTGTTCATAGGAACAACTTTCTCTGAGTTCCTGCATGTTGAAAAGTCTATATCCTTTATACTTGATAAAAAAAAATATCCATGGCACACTTTCTCTACATGAGTAGATAAATATGTTACTCCATTTTCTTCTGAGATTGCTCTTGAAAAGTTGATGATAAATCTGTTTTTCTTCCCCTTTTAAACCACATAGACTCTTTTTCTCTAAAATCCAGTTGTTCTGAAAAGAAATATCTTGGTGTTAGCCATTCTGGGGTCATTCATCTCAAATACACGGTAAACTCTTTTCATATATTGTTTTAAGTTTTCTTTGTTTCCAGAAAGCTTTTCTTGAATGATAGTTTTCAGTATTTTATGTTCCACTGCTTTTCTTTTTCTTTAAAAAAAATTTTTTTTAATGTTCTTTATTTATTTTTGATACAGAGAGAGACAGAGCATGAGAGGGGGAGGGGCAGAGAGAGAGGGAGACACAGAACCGGAGCAGGCTCCAGGCTCTAAGCTAGCTGTCAGCACAGAGCCTGACACGGGGCTTGAACCCACGAACGTGAGATCTGACCTGAGCCAAAGTCGGAGGCTTACCCAACTGAGCCACCCAGGCGCCCCTGCTTGTCTTTTTCTTAAGGAGCTCCTATAAGCCGTAGGATCTTTCTTCGTTCATCTTCAATATTTGGAACCTTCTCTCAAATTCTTTTTATAAATTCTTCATTTCTTTTTGACTTTACCATTTTCACTCTTTTTATGTTTGAAGTATTCACACATAGGACTCTATTAGTTTCAGGTGTGCAATAGTGAGACTCAACACTTGTGCATCATCACAGTAAGTATACTCTTAATTCCCTTTGTCTATTTCACACACACACACAACACACACACATACACACACACACAATCTGGTAAGCACCAATTTGTTTTCTGCATTTAAGAGTCTGGCGTGATTTTTTTTTTTAATCTTTTTCTTTGTTTGTTTCTTAAATTCCACATAGGAGTGAAATCATAGAGTAGTTGTCTATGGATGTCTATGTCTATGGATTACAGATCTAAATGTGAGACCTGAAACCATAAAGCTCCTAAAAGAAAACATAGGCGGTAATTCCTTTGACATCAGCTGTAGAAACATGTTTCTAGGTAAGTCTTCTCAGGCAAGGGAAACAAAAGCAAAATTAAACTACTGAGACTACACCAAATTAAAAGCGTCTGCACCAGGAAGGAAACCATCAACAAAACAAAAAGGCAACTTATTGAATGGGAGGTGATATTTGTAAATGACATATCCAATAAGGAGATAATTCAAAATATATAAAGGACATACACAACTCAACACCATTTTTTTCTTTTTTACCTTCTATTTCTCTTAAGCCATTATGTTATGTGTGTTCCTATGTGCCTTCTAGATTAGTCTTAATTTCTGAAACCAATTTAATTTCTAATTCTTTCCTGAGCTATGTCACCTCATGTTTGAGCGTTACGAATTCTGATTTACGTTGATCTTTCATATCTGATATACTTTTCTACTATTTGGAAATGCAAGGTTACAGTTCTATTCAGTTTCTGGGCGTGTCTTGCCACCACACTTCTACGGTGTAGGGTTTTTACTCTGCTCCCTGGTCTTTTTTTTTTTTTTTTCTTAATAATAACCTGGCCCAGGATTTGACTTTAATATTTTTCCGTTGTTCATTTTTAGGTGAAACTTGTTTTTCTGAACTTTTAGAAGGAGATGGGATTCAGGAAAGTTCTTCTGGCTTTGCAGGGCTTCTTTCTGTTGTTTTGTGTAGTTTACCTATATGGCAACCTGCTCTCTGGGAATTCCTGGCTCTGTCTTCCTCCCCACCTATGGTTTGGGATTTTCCTTTCCCTCTCTGTTCATCCCCACTATGCTCCATCTCGACCCCTCCCCAGTGGGCCCTCCACTATGGGTCTGACCATAGGAGGGATCCCCATGGGTCAATTTCCAGCATCCCCAGGGGCTCAATGGCTCTGGCCCCGTCAGCCCTTCTTGCCATGGGCCCCTTGCATTGAGCTGGTTTTGAAGTGAGCAAAACCCTACTCTGTTTCACTGCAGTTCTGAAAATGGACCGTTCTTTCCAGGGAACACCTGTTGACCATCCGGGGTCTTCTTTGCTCGTGACTATCAGCAGCTGGTCCATTGCTTCTTAGACAGCAAACGAGCAAAACTCATGGCTTGGTGGTCCATCCCGCCTGTCTGCATTCTGGAATCCCAGGGAGAGCATTTCATTTAGTTCTGCTATAAAGGTCCATGGGCTTTTGACTTTGCTATCTAGCTCCTGACTTTCATGCAGGGATATAGACTACACTGTCACAGCCACCATTTTGCTGGCTGGGGTCTTCTCCTTATATGGCTGAGCTCTAAACAGCCAGTGGTAGATTTCAGTTTGGCAGATATGGAATCTATTCCAATGAGATGGTCCAAGGAGGTAAGATATAAAAGGGGAAAAGAATGAAAAACAAAATGAGGAAGCATTTACGAAATCTTGGAGGGCACCTGGGTGGCTCAGTTAATTGAGTGTCTGACTTTAGCTCAGGCTTCTAATCTCATGGTTCTAATATTGGGCCCCCTGTCATCGGGCTCTGTGCTGAAAGCTCAGAGCCTGGAATCTGCTTTGGAGTCTGTGTCTCCCTCTCTCTCTGCCCCTTCCTCTTTCTCTCTCAAAAATAAAGAAACATTTAAAAAAGATTTTTTTCTTTTAAATCTTGGGATGGGGCGCTTGGGTGGCTCAGTTGGTTAAGTGCCCGACTCTGGATTTTGGCTCAGGCCATGATCCCACAGTTTGTGAGTTCAAGCCCTGCGTCAGGCTCTGTGATGACAGCATGGAACCTGCTCCAGATTAAGAATTCAGATTGGACTTTGGAGAAAACAACAACTCTTAGAGGCTTGAAACCAGAAAGTCACTTTGTCCAAGTTCCTCATTCTTGTTGGAATGCTGTCCACAGTGCCCTCCACAGGTGGCTATGCAGCTCTGCGTGAGCATTAGCAGGGACAGAAAGTACCTCAGGAGTCAGTTCTAGCCCTTCCTCTTTCCTAGCTACCCAGACTCCTTCGATGACATCATCCATCTGTGTGCTAATGACTCCTCTGTGGAGATCCCTAACTGGACTCTCTCCTCTGCTCCAGGATGGCCAACTGCCCATCTACCATCTCCCCCTGGATGACTAAGCATCTGAAACTCAGAACCACTCACTCTCTGCCCCCACCCTACTTCCTACCTGGACCTCACACCGCTACATGGTTTCCCAGATTTCCCATCTCAGGAAGAGAGGGAGGTTCCCATCTCCCAACCTCTACCCAGTTGCTCAAGCTAAACACCTAGAATTCATCTTAGGGTTTCTTTTTTTTACCTCTTACTTCCATATCCAGTCCATCAGTACACCCTATCCTATTTACCTCCAAAATATATACGTATTTTATTTTATTATTTTTTTTAACATTTATTTATTTTTGAGAGACAGAGACAGAGCATGATCAGGGGAGGGGCAGAGAGAGAGGGAGACACAGCAGGCGAAGCAAGCTCCAGACTGTGAGCTGTCAGCCCAGAGCCTGATGTGGGGCTCGAACCCACAAACTGTGAGATTGTGACCTGAGCTGAAGTCATCTTCTTACAATGTAAATCAGGTGATGTCTCTCTCCTGAATACACAGTCAAGGCTTCTAGTACACTGGCTATGAGCCTGCCATCCTGGAGGACCCAGAGGGATGTGTGTGGCTCTCCCTCAATGTGATCTATCATTCTCTTCCTGGGGCTTTTCTCCTGCTCATTAAACTTCAAGAAGAAAAAGCTGAATAGGGTTTCTCAGTGAAAGACAGTGTCAGGGTTCAAGTTGGTGAGCTACACAGACTTCTGCTCCCTCCCTACAAACCAGCTCTGGAAGGTTGAGTGTGAAGAACTGACAACTGAAAACAATAGTGGAAACAAACCTAGGGGAAGTCCCTGAAGAGTCTGAAGTCTGTCCTGAACCCATGTGTCGGGCACTGAGAGGGCCGCTGGAGATGGCAGTGAGGGCAGTCAGAGGAGGGCCTTCCCTGTTCTGGCCCTTGACCCCCACTGCCTAAGATGGACCATCCCTGCTGGTCCTCTATTGCAGATGTCTGCGCCAGGAGTCCAGGCCACAGGGCTGTGTGTGATGGAATAACATTTGGGGGGTGAAACCCTGCTGGAGCAGACTTTAGTGAAGGTGGGTGAGTGCTGGTCGGCCAGCCCTAGGCACTCACTCCCTCTTCCTTCCTCCTTCCTGCCCTTAGGATCAGTGTGTAACAATTCAGAGAGCCTGCCTGCCCCACTGCTGCATCTCCTTAAGACAGCCCTCTCCAAGTGTGGTCCCTGGAGCAGCAGCATCTTTATCACTGGGGACTGTCAGAAATGCAGCTTACCAGGTCCACCCCAGCTGCATCACACAAGAGACCCAGGAATCTGTAACAAGCTCTCCATGTGATTCCAGAGCAAGCAGAAGTCTGAAACCACCTCCCCAAGGGTTTATAAGTGAAACTGTGCGCAGGAGAGTGTTAGGGCTAGACATGATTGAGGATGGCCCTGTGAAGCCCTAGGACCTGGCTGGTCTCAGGATTTATCCCCTAAGCTCATCCTTAAATTCTCCTGGTGTAAGCTGACTTTGGGCCCTTTATTAAAATCATTACTGGAGTAACCAATTCTCCTAAGGGAACATGAGCTCACAGATCAAAATAACTCCACAACTTAGGAGGGCAAGCTGTAAACAGAAACACAAAAACTGAACAATAAACAGCATACAAAGCAGAGGTATTAAAAAAGATGTGGAAAAATTTTAAAGTACATATGAAAACCCTACTTAGGAAGATAAATGTGAGGTAAGAATATGAAACCATAACAAAGAGCTAAGTAAAAGTATTAGCTATGGATACCATAATACTTGAAATATAAACACAATAGATGGGATAAAAAGCATGTTGGATGTAGGATGTATAAAATAAAAGCCAATAGATACAGAGGATGGAGGTGAAAGTACCAACATTGCATACTATGAATCCTAGAAAGGAAAAAAAAAAAACCAGAAAGGGCTCAGATTACTAATTTCTCAGAATTAGAGAGAGCCAAAGGGGAAAGATGAAGAAAAATCCATTGGTAATTGTAGTAAAACTTAACAGCATTAAAGACAGGAAAAAATCTAGTCTCTTTAGAAAAGAGGCAGATTACATACAAAGGCACTGGAAGAAAATGATGTCAGAAGCCACAGTAGCAGCACTGGATGGAAGAAGAAAATGGAGTAAGATCATTACGGGTCTTGGAATCTAGAATTTTATATCCAGACAAACTGCCATTTGAATATGTAGCAAAACTCTTTCAGGCATAAAACATATCAAAAGTTTTCCCACACAACAACCCACACCAAAAATACCCTTAAATAAGATGAGTTGAGAACCATATTGAAGCTACAAAAAATAAGGGAAGGAAGGTAAAAAACAAAACAAAACAACAACAACCAAAAAAACCCCTCGGTTTTAAGAAAAGACTTCAGTTCAAGAAAAAAAAAAAGGTAGGATCAAAGATGACAAAAGACAAAGTGTATCCATAAACATTAAGCACTAAAAACCTAGGCAATAGCAAATACTTGGGTTGAAGAAGAATTGGGAAAGACAGAAGGGATATTAGAACATGACCAAATACTTATCTTCTTCTAGGGAAGAGACAGATATTGACATATTTAAAGAACCAATGGAGATTCTAAGTGTAGTGACAGTTACCAGAGGGACATATTTTCATCGGAAGAATCAAACAAACAAACAAAACCCTTCATATATGCAGTGGAATTCAGGAATGGAGTAAAATGCGTTAAATGAAAAATATGACACAAAACTGCGGAGACCTGTTCTAAAATTACAGTTACTGTCATCAATTTATGTGGTTAAACTAAAAAACAAACAGAAATCATCAAATTAAAGAAGGAGGAATAAACCCCCACAACTATATGTCTATGAGAGGCTCACTTTAAACCAAAATGACATTGAAACACTGACATTTAAAAGTTGGAAAAAGAGACCCTATACAAATATAATTACAAAGGACTCTGGGGTATAATTTACTAAATACTACCAAAGGCCACAATTATCATTAGATACAAAAGAGGACAAGTCCCATGTAAAGGAACAAAGAGGAAGATCATATAACCCTCATAAACATATTGCTTCTCATTACTCAGCCTGGAAGGAGAAGCAGCAATAGCTGAAACCACAGGGAGAAAACAATTTGTCATTGCAGGTGGACATGACAACAGTGCTCTCAGAAGCTGAGCAGATTAAAGTAAGCAGACGTACTGTAGATCTGAAGACCGCATGGACGCCTAGTTACATTCAAAACATTCCTGAGCTCCCTAAAGCTCTGATCCATGCGGGTCCCTAAATGCCTTCAATAGGGGATGATCTAGGATGTCACCCCATGTGGATTTTGTTCCTGAATGTTCTAGAAGAGCCTTATTATAACACTGCACCACTCATAGCACTATAGTGGACATCAAAACTAGTGTCACTGTGGGGTTCCCGGCTACTTTCTCAGGGCACAGTGAAAAATCCCCAGGGCTGATGTGATGGAAGCTGACCCCTAGTCTGGTGCTATTTAGTATTTCTTTTGTTAACCTGGAGGATGCTATGATCAGACTGAAGTTTTATTCAAAAAGAGCACAGTGAATATCACACAGAAAGATCAGTTTGACTGGAAAGGTGATTATTACAAAGCTAAGTGGGACTCTACTTTCCAGAGGCTATTTCCTGCTCTTGGCACACCCTCTACCATCCCAACACCATATATTCCTCACCCTCTTGGCTGATTGTCCCTCTGTTCTCTGGGTCCCTTCACTAGACCGTTGGCTGGACACCCCCCTATTATTATGCTTGTCACGCTTTATTACATTTCTGTTTCCACACCTGTCTCCCCCACCAGACTCTGAGCTCTAGAGGAAGGGGGTCCCTGATCTATTCATCTCTCTATCCCCGGACTCCAGCAAAGGATCTTAGTAAATATTTACTAAGTGCATCTAATTAAGCTAATTAGAGAAAGAAAAATTCTGTATTCATTTGGTATAAGAATTGTGAGATTGGAAACAGTTACTATATTGATGCTCTTATTAAACAACCCAGAGACCACAAACACTCACCTGAACAAAAATAAGCAAAGAAATAAATACAAGCACAGAGGATACAATGATAAAAGCCATTGGTCAGAGACAGAAATAACACGTGGCAGGGAATCCCAGACTAGAACCATCAATCTGTCATGGGAAGGCAGAAAGGACATTTTCCTCCAAGGAGCTCCATATTTAAGAGAGGCGCTGGATATCCACGAGCCCCCTGCACCCACAACTAGACCCTGCTCCCAGTTTTGGAAACCGAGGAAACCCTTAAGTCAGGTCTACACATCCAAATGCTCAACCTGAAGCCATGAGGCACCTCTGTGCCTCCCACCAGGGTGCTGTCAGGGAAGAAGGAGTATTCGAGATGGTACTTTGTGCTCAGGAAGCTTATGAGTTCACTCAAGAATGGCCATGTGCTTTGGATTACAGCGGACTATCTCCCCTGCCAGGCTCAGTAACACCCCTGGGGGAGGGGCACAAAGGTGCATTCTTTGTGCCCAAGGGAGGAAATGGGGACACCTGTTCTCTTGGCCACCATTGACCCACCCCTACAGCCCCAGGGGCACTGCTCATGTCCCCGTGAAACCTGGAAACAAGAGGTCCCTCCATATTAGATACCTAACACTAATCTTTTAATGAGAGTAACACATTTGACCATAAGCAGCCAAGATGAGGTCAGACACCTGGAATCCAAAACATGGTAAATATATGGTGACCAACTTGGTGGGAAAAGGGCCACACTGTGTGTGCTGGGCCACACTGTATTTGTTTGACTTCCAACCACAGACATGAGGGTCCCACGGACCCCTGAGGCTTCAGGCTTTCTTTCCCAGGCCGGCATAAAAATCTTATCAAAGGCACCGAGCCCTGAAGCACCCTTCTCAAGACCAAACTGTTCTTCACCATGTGCCCTGAGGCAATTCCTTTCCTGGAGCAAGCACTAGGCCCAATGATTCCTGAAGTCTGCCCCTGGGCTAGAAATCTTCCTTCTGATGCTTCCTTCACCCTGAGGCCGTTCCCCAATAGTGCTGATGACAGCGCCTCTGTCTACTCCCATCGCCTCAGGCTCCTGGTCCTGTGGGGTGAGTGCCTTCCTTGTTCCTGGTTCCTGAACAGCATCTCACTTCTGTGAGATGGAAACCTCTGTGCAAAGCAAAGACTTCCAATGACCCTCTTTTTGAAAGCTTTACTTGTCGTTCTCTCCCAGCAAACACAGCATGCCCTAAACAAAGCCTGGAACACAGAACTATGTCAAATTTGATTTCCAAGCCTTTCTTCGGCACTCAGTGCCATGTCGTACTGTGATCGTTTCTTCCCTCTGCCTTCCAGTATCATGAGCTTATTCTTTGAACAATCTACACTCTTCCATTCAATGAATATTTACTGGAGGGCGGTGTACCAGGCTCTGTGGCAGGCAGTAAGGGGCAGACTGGTGAATGAGACAGATGTGGTCTTTGGTGTGGCTTGGCTGACATCTAATGGGGCAGAAAGAGAACTATACTACCGTGAAATGGGTGATGTGACAGAGAGGACCCGAGAGGACTCTGGGGGCTCCCAGAAGGGGAGGGAGGCCACTGTGGGGAAACCATACTGAGCATACGTCTAAGGGATGAGCAAGTGCTATAGAAGCAGGAGGGGCTGGGGGCATAAAAGGGGAGGCCGAGAGCAGTACTCCAGGCAGAAGGTTTACTCCCTCTGGAATCACAGAGGATTTAGCAAATGGTTCAATGGGTGGAGCCTGGCTGCAAAGGGGGTTTCTCCAGAGGTGAGCTGGAGTGGTGAGCAGAGTCACGTGATGAAGATTCTCGCGACCTAGTTCGGAATTGATCTGAAAGGGAACTTGGAGCCACTGAAGCACAGACAAAGGAGAGGTGAGTTGCTCATCATGCAGGGGGTAGGGGGCAGGGCAGGGCTCTGGGGTCCGGGTCTCCCCTCAATATGCGAGGGAGTCACTGTTCCCCTGGGTTGACAAAATCATTTACTGCACAGAGACCCCCTTGGGCATCCACCACGTGGAGCAAGAGTCATATGAAATACCCCAAAGGCTAGACAGGACATCAGTCATCAGCTTAAAAAACTTCGTAACCTCTCCAGTTTTACTTTTTCATTCATGACAGGCCTTCTTATGATAACAGATCATCTCGCAAAACCTGCCAGGGAGGACGCCGTAGGCAGATCAACCAAGAAGGCGCTGTCACCAGGGCAGCTCCCTCCTCAGCGACGGCTCTGAAAACCAGTCTTTGTAACGCCAACACGGTAGTTCCATAATTGAATGGCCACCCTGTGCCAAACGCCCAGGGATACATTTAATCTAGTCCAATTAATAGTTGTCAATAACCCTTGTCATGCTTCTCTCTATGAAGAGATTCCATCAGGGATTCCCAAGAGGTCTCCGTGCAGTAAATGACTTTGTCAACCCAGGGGACCGGTGATTCCTTTGCATGTCGATGCCTTAATCAAGCTGCCTTTGGGCAAAAATTGTCAGGGTAGGCTTGTGAGGTGGACTGGGTCAAACTTATCATCCTTATTTTTTTTTTTAGCTAAAGCAAGCAGGGGCAGTAGCTTTCCCTAGTCCCGAATGAGAGACTGATAAAGGAGGGGTGACTGAGCCAACATCTCAATCTGTTTCGCTGGCTGAATTTTTATTATGAGGGCTCACCTCTCATTTCTGGACTTTTCGTATGATCTGCTGATGCCTAAAATCCAGAAAGGATGGGGAGAGGCAGATCAGTGGGAGTAGAGAGAGGTGTCACCATAACTTGTATTTCTGAAGGCAGAATCGCATTCTTCTTTAGTCATTGAAAAGAGGACAAATTGATATAATAATTGCACATAAGAGCTATAAGCACGTACCATGTTGTAAGTGTGTCCTGTATGACCTCTCCAAAGATTACTGCCGGACCTTCATGTGGAGCTATCTTTTTCAGCGTAAAACACTTCCCTTTTTGGAAGATACAGCATTGTTTCAGGAAGAATATCTACTGTTTCTACTGCCCGTTTGAGCCTTCGGCATCTTATAAAGGAAACTGAACTAGATGCTGAACTGGAAGAGAAATCAGAGGTCACGTTCTACATTTCTCAAAAATTGCCCTCGTGTCTCCTGTTAGGAAAAATCTGGAACTACACATAGTAATACAGTGAAATAGATTTTAATCCTGTGATTATCGGGTTTTAAACAACTTACAAGAAATGGCCACTCTTGGATTACACACACAGTGCTGTGGCAGGAACGTAAAGGGGCCGCCTGGTCCTTGGTATATGGCACCGTTCGGAACAAGAGTTAATACAGTAGGTCCAACACTGACCTCCTTAGAAAGGGCTGTTCACGTGCCCTGACTGGCATTGGGGAACTCAGATTTCAAATTTCAAATCAGCCACAAGCAATGTGGTTTCTACAGAACATCTGCTTTCCTTCTGGAGTCTCGGTACTTGTGAGGCCGAGGGTGTACAGGACCAACGCCCCCAAAACAGCCTGGGCACTGAGTTCCTAAAGAGCTTCCCCGGCAGATGACCTTTTACACACGTCATAACTCGCTGATCTGGGTCCGAAGCATGTCCCGTGGGACTCCACGGAGGGCAAACTCTTGGAGGCCTGCACTTGGTTTACCCTAGATTCCGCACCAAGTGCCTTTTCCCTTTGCTGGTTTTGCTTTGTACCCTTTTGCTGCAATAAACCGCAGTCATGAGCATGAATGCATGGTGGGTCTTCCTAGGAAATCATGTATCCTCATCGTGGGCTTGGGGACCTCCAACGTGAGGTGCCCGGTTAATGTGAGCTCCTCCAAACAAGCTCCTCCGCCACCTTTCCACATGCAGTTCCCCTGTTCGTTCGTTTCTTCATTCCTTCCCTCTTTCATGCCTCTCTGGAGGGCGCTGTCCTCACTCTCTGACCGGGTGGTTCTCTGCCCAGCTGCGTATTAGAACATGTCAATGCCCGGGCTCATCTGTAAGGCTTCAATCTCCTTGTTTTCAGATAGGGATCTGGACACATTGTTTTCCAAACCTTCTGGATGATTTCAGCACGCAGGGCTGGAGCCGAGGACCACAGATCTGTCCCTTTCCCCTCCCTATGTTCCTTCCTCACACATATTACATGGTAAGTTATGCTTATTATTTGTTTTAAAGCTTTGCTTGTCTTCCCCACATAGAAAATACACGTGATAAGAGCAGGAAGTAGGTCAGTTTTGTTCACTGCTATGTCTTTGGCGCCTAGAACAGAGCCTGCCGTATAAGGGATGCTCTGTAAATATTTGTTAAAGGGAAGAACAAATTACTCTCTCCAGTATGGCATTCAGAGCTCGTCATGATCTGGACAAGCCCAACTTTGCCTGCCGTTCTCATTCCCTTCTCTCCTGTATCCTCCACGCATTGTGGACTATTGTGGTTCTACCTCTTTCTTCATATGTATCATCGTCTCTCTATACTGGAGCCATCTAGCCATGCACCCCTCTTCATCCTCCACGAGATGGGAGGTCCCGTGTCCCCCAGGGCTCACTTTGCGTGGTGCTTTGCTCAAAGCAGGTGCGCAGCCTGGGAGGTGCCCTGAGTGTATTCTGGACCCATAAAATCAACATTTCAGAGCAAGGATAATGAAGTCACTGGTTTTAATGAAGCCAAAGGATGAAGAGTCCACCAGAAGAGAGGGTCACAGCCACTGTCTTATTCCTAGCTTGGGACCTCGATTGAAATTGCCAAAGGTCAAAATACCTGACATCACCGTCCAGAGCAGGTCTTGCTTTTCCTACATTTAACTCTTGATCAGCTGGGCCAGTGTGGGGACCCTGGTGGGACAAATGGAAAAGGACAGGTCTCGCCGGCTGCCAGAGGGGCAGTTCCAGCACTAATCCTGCATCAGCTTTCTCGTCATTCACCTGCTGCGGGAACTTGATTAGGAAGAAGCGGTGACCCTGCCGGCACCGCTGTGGCAGATGCTTCCCACAGGTGGGAAATCTCCACCGTGGTCTCTTGATGCTTGAAACACAAGCCAAAGAGAGGCTGCCTTAGGAATTTAAGGGACATTTCACTTCTGTGGGTCTCCTAAAAACTTACACTGTTTTTCTGGGGCTCCTGGGTGGCTCAATTGGTTAAGTGTCTATCTTGACTTCAGCTCAGGTCATGATCTCACAGTTCATGGGACTGAGCCCCGTGTGGAGCTCTGCACTGACCACGTGGAGCCTGCTTGGGATTTTCCCTCTCTCTATCTCTCTGCCCCTTCTCTGCTCATGCACTCTCTCTCTAAATAAATAAATATGTAAATATTAGAAAAACTTACATTGTAGAATGAATATGAGATTTTCATCCTTTTGAAAAAATACAATAATATTCCAAATTATTCCAGCTATTTTGGGGGTGAATTTTACATATATAAAAAAGGAAATTGCTATAATTCTTGCAAAGACATTCCCTCCAAAAGAGATTGAAGGGGAGATAATATCATGCACAGAATCAGAGTCAGTACATTAAAATTCCAGCTTCATTACTAACTGGCCTTGGGACCTTAAGCAGTTACTTATCCATCCTGTGCCACAGTTTCCTCATCTATAATTTGGCAAAATAATAGTAGCCTGTCTCATAGACAATAATACGAATTAAGTAATTCAAGCACACGTAACAGACTTCAAACAGTCCCTAGCATAACATTAGTACTCAATAGTTGTTAGCTATTGCTAGAACTTTCTAGCTATCTCTGGAAATCCAGTGTAAAAATTGAAATATTAAAGTTCTAAAAGAAATGTGTTCATATAATATTGGATCAGAAATGCCCTAAGTATAACACTACAGATTGAAATCATAAGCCATCGTGAATAAAATTCACAAATGCAAAATGAAGAAAAAATTTTGCAACACAGGATACAGTTCTTAATATATAAGGAGCTGCAAGAGAATGGCTAAAATTAACATCACAAGAAACAACAGGTGTTGTTGACGAGGATGTGGAAAAAGGGGAGCCCTCTTGTCCTATTGGAGGGAATGCAAACTGGTGCAGCAACTCTGGAGAACAGCATGGCAGGTCTTCAAAAAACTAAAAATAGGATGACCCTACAATCCCCCAGTTGCACCACTAGGTATTTATCCAAAGGATAAAACATACATATTCAAAGGGTACATGCACCCCGATGTTTACAGGAGTATTATCAACAATAGCCAAACTATGGAGAGAGCCTGAATGTCCAACAACTGATGAATGGAAAAGGAAGATGTGATATATACACTCAACAGAATATTACTCAGCCATCAAAAAGAATGAAATCCTGTCATTTGCAATGATATGGATGGAGCTAGAATATATTATGCTAAGTAAAACAAGTCAGCAGAGAAAGGCAAATACCCTATGGTTTCACTCATATGTGGAATTTAAGAAACAAGAGAGATGAACATAAGGGATAGGGGGAAAAGAAGAGAGGGAAACAAATCACTAGAGACTCTAAACAATAGAGTACAAACTGAGGGTTGATGGAGGGAGGTGGGTGGGGGTCAGGTTAGATGGGTGATGGGCATTGAGGAGGGCACTTGTTGTGATGAGCCCTGGGTGTTATATGTAAGTGATCAACCACTGAATTCTACTCCTGAAACCAATATTGCACTGTATGTTAACTAATTCAAATTTTAACAAAAGACAAAAAATTAAGGAGCTGCACTGTATCAACATTAAAAAAAACTAACACCACTATAAAAAATGGGCAAAAAATTGGGTTAATTCATAAATGAAAAAATATGGTCAAAAACATGAAACATTTGAATTACAATATGCAACGTTTCCTTTATCAAATCAGATGAAATCCTAATCCAAACACTGTCAAGAGTGCCCAGAAATAGTGTGCTCACCCACTTTGGAGACCAGTGTGGCCATATATGCCAAAAACTTGAAATTTTTCATCATTTTAGATCTTATGGATACATACCAGTGCTCATCAAATACTGCTTTTGGCAATGAACTGTTTTAACTAAGTGAAGTATACAAAAAAAGGATATAATTTAAATTAATTATGCATCACAAATGATGGTGGAGCAGGATATTCTGTAATGTGAGCAAATGTTCCAAACATATTTTCTTCCGTGAACAAACTGATAAAAGATAGGATGTACCATGGAGAATTTTTTTAAAAGCGTACGTAAAGAGGAAGAAATACTGGAAAAACAAACAGTGGCATCTCCGAACAGCGAGGTGGTAGGTGTGTATTCTTTCTTTTTGTCTTATTTACATGTTCTCCATTGGGCATGAATTTCGTGATCAGCAAAAAGTTATAACACATGCGCTCAGACAGACAGACAGACAGACCAAAAGGCATCCGGATAACCGGATTGCTGGAGCAATCCTCTCTGACTTTCACATTGTGAGATGAAGCAATACGTCCATGCGCTCGGTGCTCCAAAGCCGGTCCTGTTAGTTCCTTTGGATCCCTGTGTTTAAGCAGTGTCTGTGATACTCCTCGTGCCAGCTGCTGGGCAAAAAAGCTGCGTGGCCTCTCCCCCGCCCCACTCGCCCCCCCCCATTTATACATAGTCTAGAATAAACAAAAACTTTGTTTTCACAAGAGAACCTTATTATTATTTGCTGAGCATCAACAGCTCTTTATAAAAAGCGACGAGTGATCTGTTCTAAATTGGGCTAATAAGAGCCTGGCTCCCAGGAACACTGCCGACCTGCCAAATGCTTTCTAGTTTTGGGGTCTATTAAAAGCTATTGCCCTGCAGACTCCCCTCTGCAATCGGGAGACAGACCTGGGGTAGACAGCACTGGTGAATGTGTGACAGATTCTAGCCGTAACACTCACAGCAAGGGATGGAGGGCTCCTTGTCTCTACGACTGGGAGCTCAGAGCAGTGCGGGGGAGGCCAGTCAGCGACGCACCCCAGCTCCATCTCCAGTGTCCTTCTGACCTTGGCGGACATGGCTCAGTTATACACATCCTCCGAGGGTGACAAGCAGGAGTGTTCTGTGCTGGGGAGGAGGGAGGCTGGGTGAAGAAGGACTGCGGGGGGCATGGAGCCAAATAAGAGCAGGTGAGCAGCACAGAGCCTGCTGTGACCTTCACTCACAGCCCCAAGGGAAAGTGCCCTCTCATGAGGGAAAACCAGAAACGTGGACGTGTAAAAATATTCACTTACTTTTCTATAGTTTCACAAATCAGAAACATTTCTTAAGATAGCAACGTCTTAGTGAATTTTTTTATCCAAGTATAACACATACATTGAAGAACGACAAATCGCAAGCACATGCATCAAGAAACAGAAGATCCCAGGCCTCCCCTCATCTCCATTCCCTCCTTCACCCCAAAGTTAACCAATATCCTGACTCCTAACTCCAGAGTCATGTTGCCTCTTTTTGAATTATATAAACATGGAATTGTATGATAATGTTTTCATCTGTGAGATTTTTGTTCCATGTTCCATTTCACAGCGTTAATTTTTTTCATGCTATGTAATATTCCAATATGTGAATATACCACGGTTTATTTATCCCTTGTACTGTGGCTTAACGTGTGTCTTCCGCTGTTACGGGTAATGCCGCTGACACAGGGCTCTGGCACGCATGCGCCAGCATTTCCGGTGCAGGTTACTTCAGAACGCAATTGCTGGGTTGTCTTGCATGAGCATATCCAGCTTTAATGCTACCGTTAAACATTTTTTTTAAAGAAGTGACTATATGAATTTACACACTCATCAGCATTTGCTCTGTATCTTTGCCAACATTTGGTCTTGAGCATCTTTTAGAATAAATTACTAAGTGCACCTGGGTGGCTCAGTTGGCGAAGCGTCCGACTTCAGCTCAGGTCATGATCTCACGGTTTGTGAGTTCAAGCCCCGCATCAGGCTCTCTGCTGTCAGTGCAGAGCAGAGAAAACCTGCTTCGGATCCTCTGTCTCACTTTCTCTCTGCCCCTCCCCCACTCACGTTTTCGCTCGCTCGCTCGCTCTCTCTCTCTCAAATAAACATTAAAAAAGTTAAATTACTGAGTGTTAGTAAAATATTTCTCTGAGTTCTGTGAGCTGTTCTGGCAAATTAATCAAACCCAAGGATGGGGTCATTAGAACCTCCAATCGATAGCCAGTTTGTCGGAAGCACAGGTGATGACCTGAACTTGACACTGGCGACTGGATGGGGGGGAGGGGGTAAGATTATTGGACTGAGCCCTTAACCTATTGTGTGCTACTACCTCCAGGTCTCCAGGTAGATGGGGTCAGAGTGGAGTTAATCACTTGGTGGGGTGTAAAACAAACACACACACACACACACACACACACACACACACTGGGATTGGATGCAGAATCGTTAAGCGGGATAATCTGTGATTTTAATCTGCAGTTCTTAGCGATGTCAAACAAATTTCATACGCTTCGTGTCCATTTGGCTAATTTATTTTATAAAACACCTACTCTTTTGTCCATTTAAAACAATCTGGTTGTCTGAATTCTTATCACTAATTTGAAAGAATTATCTCTGTACTGGGTGAGTTCTAGGTCAGATGCACACATTGTCAATATTTGTTTGGACTTCGTGGCTTATCTTTCTTAATGGTGCCTTCCAGTGTTTACAGTTGGTGACGCTAATTTATCACGTTTTTTCTTTTACAGTCAGTGCTTTTTGTGTCCTAAGAAATAATCGCCTCAAGGTAATCAAGTTATCTTTCTGCATTTTCTTCTAGAGGGTTTACAGTTTTTGCTTTTACATTTAGGTCTATGATTCAGCTATGATTAATTTTTGTTTATGGTGAGAGGTTCAGGTCAAGGTCCATTATTCCCCATATGGATATCCAGCTGTTTCCATTTGGTTATAGCATCCAGATTACATCGCATCGGTGCTTCCGTGAGAAATCCAGTGGCTTCAGGACTTGCTGCATTTATGAACGCTATATTCCTTTCTGTTGTCTGTTTGTCTATCCTTACTCCAGTCCCATACTGTCTTGATCAGCAGAGTATCAGAAGTTTTGGAATCTCGTAGTACTGTTAAACAAATTTGTTCTTGATTAGTCTACACGTTTTGCTATAGATGTCATAATTTGTTTGTCAATCTCTTGAGGATTCTGATTGTGGGGTCACTGGCTGTATGGAGCATTTTGGGGAAACTGATATCGTAATGCTGCATCTTTCAAGACCAACATGGTGTATCTTTCCATCTAATGAGGCCGTCTCCAGTATTTCTCAGGATTGTTTTGTAGCTTTCATCAAAAAGTTGTCTCCATCTTTTTTATGTTTTGTTTCTTCCAAGGTATTTGGTTTGAGTCCACATAATTATAATCATTATGATGGGGACATCAGTATCTCATCTGGGTTTCAATTTGTATTTTCCTGGTGACCAATTCACATCTTCTCATGAAGAGACCCATGCACCTTCTCATGGGTACTGACCAGTGGATGTCCGGCTTTCTCAAGTGCTTCTTCGTGTTTTTTAGGTCATGTAAACATAAATGGTCTGTGTTTTTCTTCTTTGTTTGTAGGGACTGATATATTCTGGCAACAAGTACTTTTTAGGGGACGTAAGTCACAAATACCTTCTGCTCTGTACTTGCTTTTCTACTCTCTTGATGGGGTCTTGATGAATATCTACCCAAACTGACCACTTCCTCCTGCGCCCAGCCGTGGAAACATCACTCTCTTCCAGTGACAGAGGAAAATGTGTTTGGGTTGAATTCACTGCAGGGTAGGGTGCCTATTTACTGTAATGGGCCATGTCAGAGATTTTTCAAGAGCAACTGTGATTTTTACCTGGAACGCTGTCTTTAGAGCACATTCTAAGCTAACAGTCTGCTGAGGCGTCCTTGATTTTGTGACAGAACAAAAGAGGGGGTGAAGGAAAAGGAATCCTTGCTCTCCAGGCCCTGGAAACTTAGGGAAGGAAACAGGGTGTGCTTATTTCTCCCCCGACAGCATCAAGGAACTGTTATAATTCCCTGCACATTTACATGCCTTTTCCTAAGCTCTTTCCTCTGTCGGAATCCCTTTTCCTACTTGAGTCCTATTTATCTTTCAAACTTAAGCTCCCCCTCACGCATGACTTCCCTGGCTGAATGTCACTCTCCGCTGTGGGTCCGCCACCACCACGGCTCACTCCTAGCTGTTCTCCAGCACTCTGGGAACCACCTCTGATGCTCACCCCTCGCCCACACTGGAGGTTCAGACTTTCCGAGCAGGTACCCTCTAGCCCAGAGAAGCTAAGGATGTGCCGCTCCTCTGATGAACCTCCCCCTCAAGAGTTCCTTTCACAGTAACTGAGGCTGTCAGCGCTGGAACCTTCCTCTGGCCCTTAGCAGGTGACACAGAGACAGCCAAGGGTGAAACGTGCATCAAACAGTTGGAAATCCAGGGCACCTGGGTGGCTCAGTCGGGTAAGCGTCTGGCTCTTGATCTTGGCTCAGATTATGATCTCACAGCTTGTGAGATGAAGCCCCATCACAGCGTAGAGTCTTCTTGGGATTCTCTCTCTCTCTCTCTCTCTCTCTCTCTCTCTGATGACCAGTTTCTTTCACAGAGACTGAAAACCTTCCACAAATGACTTTGAAGATCATGGATAAAAGAAAACATTGCATAATATCAATCACCTTACAGGACAAAGGGACAGAAACCCAATACAAACTAATAAATGACAAAGGGATTTATTTGCTTACATTACTGTGAAGCCCAGGGATGATCACGGCTTCAGGGAGGACTAGTTCCAAGGCCTAAAGGTTGCTGTGAGAGCTCTGATTATATTTGTCTCTGAGAACTACCTGTTACATAGATGTTACAGACTATGTGATATATGTATATGTGTGTATTGTATGTGTATATGTGTATGTATATGTTATATGTATATGTGTGTATACATATGTATATATATGTATATATGCATATTATGTGTATATGTATATACACACATATATCACCAGGATATACACACATATACACATATACACACACACACATATATATATGTTTTGGTTTGTTTTGTTTTGTTTTACAAAGGTGTAAAAGGTGTTCTCTTTAAATTCCTTCCAAGTTTGAGAATTTACCAGGTGGCAATTCCTTACACTTCTGTTATCCATTCCAATATTTAATCAATTTCTTCCCTTCAAAAATAAAAATAAGTAAACAAACAAACATACATACATTAAAAAAAACAGTTGGAAACCTAATCAAAAAACCCTAAGACACACCAGCTCCCTGACGAGCAAGTGTCTTGGATCCTCACTTCCTAACTCCTGATGTCTTTCTTCATATACTTCACTCCTGGCCTTTCTAGACTGAACTCTTCTTTCTAGACTGGATGCCAGCTCATATTCTCCAGCATGGGCTCTTGTTACCGGGGGACACAGCCAGTCGATACTGGCTCCCTGGCTCTTTCAGCTCCTGGTAACCATCTCTCCCTGCCTGAGGTCAGGCCCTCAGGGTGTGCCCTGGTCCTCTGAAGGAACAATGAACAGATGATTCTCGAATGCATGGTGGGAATCACCAGGTTCTAGCTGATTCATGCCACAGCCTGAGCTAATAAACATGCATGTGTATGCTTGTGTGCATATCCGTGATGTTTAAGCAATATTTATTTCGACACTTCTAGCGCATTCTTGGGCAACATATAATCTTTCCAGATTTATGCTAAAAAGGATCACTGCCATGCTTACAAATCTCTTCTGCCGTAAATTTGTGTTCAATTTATTCACTTCAAAGAAAATCTAGGGCACCGTATTTTTAATACCCTGCCTTTATGATGGTAATACTTGCATACTGAAATACCTAAGTTATCATCCCACAAAGGAGGCTTGTAAATCAGTCTATTTATGATATTATCTTACTTTTTTTTTAAGCTGCACCAACTGACAGCATTATCCAGTCTGCTCAGATCATGCCCAGGAGATGGCTTTCTATAAAAATCTGTCCGGAAGAACCTCAGCATTTAAGCAGTGACCGGGGGCCACGGCGCAGTAGGCGCTGCTCTTGATGGCCACGAAGCGAGGCGAGAGGGCACATCTCTGTTTCAGCGAGATGTGTGCAATGACCTGAGAGACATTTATATGAAAGTACGTGACATGATGCATCCAGAAGTAGTTCCAAAGCCCTGAAGAGTTATGCAAATATGGGCCATGGTTATTAAATAGCTCTGAATCACGAAGAAGGGTTGAAGATTGGGAAGTGAGCATGGAAGAAGGATGAATTCCAATGGGGGGGCCCTGAGAAGGGGTCACGGAAGACCTCCCCAGATAGGCAGGCAGCAATAAAAAGGAGCAAATTATTGAGCCACACAGCAGCTTGGATGATTCTCCAGGGAGTTACGCTGGGTGGAAAAGCCAATCCCCGAAGGTTGAATTTTGTATGACATTTCTGAAATGCCAATATGACAGAAACGGAGACCAGATGAGTAGCTGCCGGAGGTCAGGGAAGGGGGGACTGTGGCACGTGAACTTGTGACGAGGCAGCGACAGGGACACTGGTGATGGAGCCACTCTCATTCCATATGTTGACTACAGTGGTGGATGCATGAGCTACATATATGATAAACTATACAGAGATGAATACATATATACACGTGCATGCATGAGTGTGTGTGCATGCAGTCATACACACACACACACACACACATACACACACACACCCCAGTACAATTCAAAGTGATGACGTCAAACAAGATCAGTGAATTGCACCAATGTCACTCTCCTGGCTGCGAATGTCCTATTAGAGTCCTGTAAGAGAGTACCACAGGGGCACCTGGGTGACGGACACATGGGGCCTCTCTGTGTTATTTCTTACAACTACAGATGAATTTACAATTATTTCAATTAAAAAAAGAACCCCAGTGAAAAAAGCACCAGGACTTTAACAGGTAGAGACGAGTTGGTGTGTGAGGGGCCGTGTGGGGGGAGAAGCCTGCAAGGTGGAGGAAGGCATTGAGTTGAGATGTGTGGGGCTCAAAGACACGGTCAGGAAACAGTGATGGTAAGACCAGTCACAGCAGCAGAAACAATGGCTTCCATTTATCAAGCATCATGGAGGCCAGGCCTAAATCTTGTCATTCGTTCAATCATTTAGGACCGCACAGCCCCATGAGGTGGATGCTATTATTCTCCCTGTTCAACAGGTGACTCAGAAGGTAGAGTTCCTTGCCCAGGACCCTGCCGCCAGCAAGCAGAGACTCAGGGCTCTGAGCCCAGTGCCACATAACTCCATATGCTCGGAGCCACGTATTTCATGTTCCAAGAGGAGCTAAGGAGTTCTGAGTGATTAGACTGGGGGTGCTGTGGGTTGCAGAGTAAGATGGAAATGGAGAGGCGGGTTGCTTCCAGACCTGTGAAGGCTGTGAGTGCTGTGCTAATTTTGATTAGAATTTGTGAGTAGTGAACATGATGAAAAATCTTTCCGAAGAGAAGTGACATGCTCAGACCCGTTCTCTCGGAAAAACAACCTGTCATCGTGGAAGGTGGTTTGGGGACAAGAGAAGAGAAGAGGGCAGGAGTAGGGACACGATGGGTCTGTTCTTGCAATCACTGCTCAGTCAGGAGCTGGGGGGCGGGGAGCTCAAGTGATGTGCCCAATCGCCTTGTTGCTCAAACAGCAGATGCCTCTGCCTGGGTGGGCTCTATCCCCTTACCCCACGGACATCAGGCATAGCTACGGGGCAAACTGCATCCTTGCAGGGGTAAGAGTGTAGTCTTGAGTACATGAAGCCAAGAGCAGTCATCGGAGATGTGACAAGCGGGCCCTACAACAGAGATGCTGTGGGAGAGAGCCGAACCCCAAATAAAACGCACACACAGTCTAGGTGAGATACAAACTTAGCTTGTCGTCAGCTGTTGAGATTTGGGGGTCATTAGTTACTGCAGCATATACTGGGCAATCTTGACTGCTACAGGAAGGATAATGTGAGGTAGACAGAAAGGTCCTTAGGTGGCCAGGTCAGGTGTGAGGCTATAAAACATGGCAGTGGTGGCCTCATCACCGGACACCATCCAGGATATGAGGCAGAGTGGGCATGGAGACATAAAGATGTCACACCAGGATATTCCCCGAGACTTTCTTCTCTCCCGATTTCAGTAGAACTGATCAATTGTAACTCACAACGCCCAGAGGCTGGAATGGGGCATTGTTACCTCAGAGATCGCCAGGGGGTTGCTTACAAACCAAAACAGACCTGGGAAAAGATGACTTCATCCAGTCGTTGCATGTAAACACCTGCACACGTGCAGACACGTGTGCATACACGTGCACACATGTACACACACACAGTGTCTACCACCAGAATTATGACTCTCAGGATTCACAATTTTTTTTCGCTTCATCCCTTCTCTAGAACATCCCTCACCTCCTTATTTTCTCACCCGTATATTGTGCAACAGGGTAATAACTTATTTCAACCTCTAGGAGTCGACATACTCCTAGGTACATGGGGGAAGAAGAAGAAGAAAGCCAAACGTAACTTCTTTATTTACTTCCAAAGGTGTGCAAATGTTGAGCTGCACATGCAGTTCAGAGGGAATCATGGTCAGGAGGCATCTGATTAATAATTATAGATTCTGAGTCTTGGACAGAATGCCGTTGCCCCACCCAAGAGGATGGAGCTGCCTAGAGAGCATCCGGGAGCTGTCCAGCGTCTTGCCGCCGTCGGGGGGCTTCTAGCTCATGGATGCTGCAGCCTGCAACAGCAATGCCCCAGCGCCCGGCACGGTGGCTGCTACCTAACATGCGTTCAAAGTTCCTGGCAAAACCAGCGTGGAAGACCCTCAGTAGGAAAACTCTGTGCCCCTTGTTACACTTTTCTGCTGCCGACTCTGTCCCGTGTGATGGCATCAAATACTGGGAGCCCCACTCCCAGGTCCAATGGGCTGACCTCCTGTGTTTCCGATCCGGAGCCCCAAATACTGGCTTTCCTGTTCTTCTCTCACATTATTCCTTTGTTTTTCCTTGCCTTTCCCAATTCCCCTCCATGGATAGGGAGGATGTCACTGCAGGAAGCTATGGACTAGCGACCAATGTTTGATTCCACATATGCTAATGAAACACTGCAAAAAATGCCAAGTGGTTCAAAATATAAGGCCATTTGATGTAAGATTTCTCCCAAATCAGTACTGAGATACTGGTACAGTCATTCGTCTGCGTAGTGAAACAGTACCTCTAATCCCTGGTGAGCATGATGTGGGGCAGACAGAGGAGAAAGGGCGTAACTGGTCATCAGCAAAGGCTTTCTGATAGATCATTACAACATATGACTGCTCTTTAAAAAAAATGTTTTTTAATGTTTATTTATTTCTGAGAGATAGGGAAAGACAGAGCATGAGTGGGAGAGGGGCAGAGAGAGAGAGAGGGAGACACAGAATCTGAAGCAGGCTACAGGCTCTGAGTTGTCACCACAGAGGCTGACACAAGCCTCAAACCCATGAGCAGTGAGATCATGACCTGAGCTGAAGTCGGATGCTTAACCGACTGAGCCACCAAGGTGCCCCACAACGTATGACTGCTTTTGACTAATTGTAAAATTCTTAGTTACTATAAGGACAATGTTAAAGTCAATATGAAACTATTTTTTTAATGTTTATTTATTTTGAGAGAGAAAGAAAGAGAGTGTATTTGGGGGAGGGGCAGAGAAAGAGGGGGAGAGAGAGAATCCCAGGCAGGCTCCACACTCGGCGCAGAGCCCAACTCGGGGCTCCATCTCATCTCATGACTGTGAGATCCTGACCTGAACCGATATCAAGAGTGGGATGCTTCACCAACTGAGCCACCTAGGCACACCAACATGAAACTCTTTTAATTAATACTTCTAATTACTACTAAGCTTTAGCAAGCCCCTGACATTTCCAGGTTTCTCTTTACAAATACCTGACATTTGCTCCGCCATCAAGAAAGAAACCTTTCATTCTCGTAATTGATGCGATTAAGCTGGCCAGAAATGAGAAAAACAAATCCCGTCACGTGCTTTATTCCCTACTGCAGAGCTGTGACTGTGGGTGAGCCTCAAAAGGTTCAGTGTCTAAGTTTTTCTTACATACGCCACCCTCTACTTGAAGGAGAGACCAAATGCTAGAAATTCGCTTGAAACTTACACCAAGACACATAAAATATAAAACAGGTTTAAGCATTGGGCAGAATGTATTCGATTTAGCAAACGCTGAATTTGGGAAATGCTTAATGATGCCTTCATGATGATGAGAATCTGGAGTAGAGAAATGAAAACTGACTGGACTTTCTGGCCATGAGGTGACCTGGAGAGAGCGTGGGGAGGACTCCTGACTCTGCCTCTCTCTGGCTGAGAAGGAGAACGGCGGCCACCCTGAGCTTCGGACTCTCCCTCTGCAAAAGGAGGTCAATAGCTGTCACCAAGCAGGGGTTCTCTGGCGCCCCTCGGGGTAATCTTGGCTGCAGATGTGCAGGGAAACGCGTTTGCTTTGGCAAGAACAGCGTTTTGTCTCCCCGGACATGAATGCCTGGCCCTATCCAGCAACTGAAGGGGAAACCGGTGCATGTGTTCTAGAAGCTCAGAGAACTCAGGTTCCAAGGACGGTTCGAACTGATGTGCCAGCGTGCCAAGCCTGGCTGCTGGAGTGCAGAAGATGGCCAACTAAGTCAGCTGATCTACTATTATTATTGTTATTCCCAGAACAATACAGACGACTATATTTTAGCGCCAGCGGCGCAGGCTTCCAACACCTTAATTCTGAGAAGACACTGAGAATTCATTTCCATTCCTAAGCCAGGGACCCTCCCCTTCCACTCGGTAGCAAGAATACAAGCAGAGAGCCGTGATGCCTTCCTCATTGACCCCATTTCATCTCCCAGAAACACAGAGAGGGCACCTAATGTACCCTTCCCGCGGCAGTTCCTCCGCCTGCTGCTGGCAAAAGGGAATTCCAGGATTTGCCAAGAGTATGAGGCATGGCGTAAGCCGTCCCCTCTGCCACCTGCGTCTCTGGTGCCCACACAGCCAGCAGCGGCTGAAGGCGCCCCCAACCCCTGGGGACGCTTCTGTTTGGCAAAGTCCTCGCGGGGTCAGGGCTGATACATCTAACAAGAGCAGCCCACCAGTCACAGGCTAGACCACAGGAGGAAAGGGGCTTTGCTTTCGAAATCGTAGAGGACGGGGCTGCAAAGGAGGAAAATCTGTGCATGTCGCCGCCTGATGGAAGTTTATTCCTTATATAATAGACGACTATGCTATTTTCAGCTTTCATCTGTTACCTTCTAGCTCTTTCAGCTATTATGTTCACATCCTCACCATGACACTAGCCCATTTAGATTTTTTTGTGTGTGGATAAAACAGATTACAATAGCAAATCACCTAATAAAGGGGTCTAGAGGATGACTTCTCGGCGGGGGGTGTCAGAGATTATCTAAGGATCAGATGGAAAGCTCACGTAGGAAGTCACGGAGCTTAATGCTCCCCTGGGCTCCAGCACAGGACAAAGAAAGGATTCCCTCCCCTACACCAGAGCTTCGGTGAGGCTGCTGTTAAAACCAAGAAATTTCTGGGGTGCCTGGGTGGCTCAGTCAGTTAAGCATCTGACTTCGGCTCAGGTCATGATCTCGCAGTTTGTGAGTTCAAGCCATGCGCTGGGCTCTGTGCTGACAGCTCAGGGCCTGGAGCCTGCTTCAGATTCAGTGTTTCCCTCTCTCTCTCTGTCCCTCCCCTGCACATGCTTTGTCTGTCTGTCAGTCTCAATACATACATACATACATAAAAACATTTAAAAAAAAGGAATTTCTCATGCGACTGTGAACCTATCATGCTATTCTAAACGTGGCCCTAACGAATTAGCTACAGGTTGCAGCAAGTTAGATTCTTTCACATTATTTGATTTTTGCATCCTGATGTCTTTGTGACTCTGCAGCGGCTATAAGATCTTGTTTTAACCCTCTGAGGAAAAAAAATTCTGCATGAAGTGTGCCACTCTGTGGGGTTCTGGAAAGGGAGCAGGATTGGTGGCCAAGGCCCAGGCCACACAGTACTACGTGTGCGGGCGGGGGAGTTTGAATTATTGTTCGCCAGCGTGCACTCCCCTCCCCTGAATGTGAGACACCTGGCCCCGCCACGTGGCTCCGGTGAACCCTGTGGATGTCCCCCCCACCTGCACAGTGACCTGAGCTCATTTGCTGGGTGGCCACGACCAGCGCCCCTGGAGAAAACCGTGCACCTTGTCGGAGCAGAAGGTTCCAGCGGCGTGGTGAGTTCCTGCGGACTCTGGGTCGGGCCAGCTATCCCAGGAGGACTCAGCGCCCTTGAACTCCTCTGGGAAAGAATAAATGATGCTCACTTCTAAGGGAGAAGCAAACTCATGTAACAAACGGGCTGTCAGAGGAACTGTTTCTAGCTGGGCCCTCCGAGTGCTGGCGTGCGACCTGACGCAAGTCACATCACCTCCAGGAGCTTCCGTGTCCTCATTTTAAAAACGAGAATAAGGACTCTTTGGCTCTTTACTTCACATGGCTGTGATTGATCAGACAATCAAATCGAGAGTGGGACACATCTCCTGCAAAGGGTTGAATAGTAAACGTCCTAGGCGTTGGGAGTTAAGTCTGGTCTCTGTCACCATTTCTCCTTCTGGTTTTTCTCCTTCCCCTCGTCCTCCTTCTCCACCTTCAGGCACGCTTTAAAGTTTACAGAGTTATAGTTCCTAGTTAAGCTGTAAAGCCCATCTTTAGCTCACCCATCATAGGAAACAGGGCTTGAGCCACATCTGGGGCTCCAGCCATATTATGCTAAGACTGAAATCTGCAAGGATCATTAATAGGTGCAAAGGTTGGGATGGGAAGTGGTGGAAATCAGGTGATGAACTCATGACACCAAAATACACGGTCCCAGGCCCTGCCTGGTGTCAGCAGGAATGTGGGGTGAAAAGCACATTAGCACAAGCACAGACCAACCTAGCAGTGAGTCCAGGTGGCATTCAGTTATTTCCTATCTCCCATGGGTTAAAGCTTCTGATAATGACATCGGAAGTGACGGCTCTGCATGATTCCTATTTTATCTTCTGGAAAACTCGATACTCTTTCAGTGAAAACAAAATAAGGCCCATAGAAAATGTCAGCCAGGAATTTCCACAGACTTTGGGAATCCCAATGTTTTATCACGCCCTGGCCTAATGAAATGAACTCTGGGTTTAGGGTAGACGAGGACTCTTTCTGCAGAGCTCACTCTGTTTTCTGGTTTATTGTATGGATGTGATAGTCGCGTGAAGCTTTCATACCAGAGTTGTCTGGGAGGAGCATCTGAACTGAGCACTCAGAGCTGAGTCCCACCCAGTTCTGGAAGCAGAGAGGAGTCCAACAAAGGAGTAGTCTGGCATTTAAAGGAACCCGGAAATTCCAGAGCACGGAATACATAAAGGGAGCCAAGGAAAAAGACGAAGGAAGTTTCTCTTGCTGAATGTGTTTCGGTTCTGGTGATGAGAGCAGAGATAGGTCATAAAAAAGCGATCTTCTTCGGGATCATTCGAGGAGTTCCCAGCTCTCTGTTGCTAAGGACCGTCCTCCATCAAGGGAACCAGCCTCCCTGCAGAAATGGCTGGCTGCAGGGCTGGGGCTGAGAACGTTCAAGGTGAGCCCAGGAGTTCTTGTTGCAATGGAAAGTCAATAATTAAAGAATGATTGGAACATGTCAAAAGGACACAAGCCAGCTTGAAAGAAGACTCCCCTGGCCAAATGGGGGGCAATGTGAGCACGAAAAAGCATAATAACTGTAATAAGCTACAGCCCATGTGATAACGAGAGTGCATTATCACACCACACTGATGTAACAAAGTGATATAAATAAACAACTAAGTGAAAGAGAAGAGAAAGGCTTTTCTTAAAGTAAGTATGGAAGAAATAATTTTTTCAAAAAAAATTGTAAAAAGCATTTTGAAAATCACTGTTTGGCAAAGACGCTAATAATACTTGTTTCAGAAATGAACCATCGATGGATAGCAAAACTAGAGGAAACACTGGTAACAAGCAGGCTATTAACTTCGTCTCCTGTATCTGCCCATACATATCTGTTAACCACAAAGATATAAAAAGTAACTTTATACGAGAGAGACCTATAGACACCACCTACCCAGGGGATGGTAACATCAGCAAAGATGAAGACATGAGCCTCCAGATACAATGCACGGAGAAGGACTTTCGTTGTGTTTCTGACAAAGGTGCATATAATACACATAATAAGGGGGGAATATCCGTCGAAGCAAATCATGACACTCTACAAACAAATGGCCTCTTCAAAAGTGTCAAGGCCATGAAAAAGAACATAGACTGAGGAACAGTTTCAAATCAGAGGAGATTAAAAGATATGACAACTAATGCCATATGTGACCTTAGATTAAGTTCTGCACCACAAAACATTTAGTCTCCTTTATTTTTTTTTTTTTATGAGATAGCATGTGAGAGGGGGTAGGGGAGAGAGAGAGAAGGACTCTTAAGCAGGATCCATGCTGTCAGCACAGAGCCCAAAATGGGGCTCGATCCCATGACCCTGGGACCATGACCCGAGCTGAAATCAAGAGTCGGACACACAACCAACGGAGCCACCCAGGCACCCCTTATTTTCCTTTCTTATGAAAGACACTAGTAGCACAGTTGGTGAAATTTGAAAGGTATGTAGATTAGAGAATAATACTGCATCAATGTTCCCTGATGTTGAAAAAAAATATTATGGTTACGTAAGAGAATATCCTTGTTTTTAAGAAATACACTTGAGGTATTTAAACTTCATATCCAATACTTATTTTCAAATGGTTTAAAGAAAAGAAAGGAAATCATAAAGTAAGCATGATAAATGACTGTTATTTAGGGAATCCTTTTGGGAAAAATTCTTTTTTATTTTTATAACTTTTTTCCTAAGTCTCCACTTATTTCAAAATAATTTCAGTGGCGCCTGGGTGGCTCAGTCAGTTAAGTGTCCAACTCTTGGTTTCAGCTCAGGTCATGATCTCAAGATTTTGTGAGTTCGAGCCCCATATTAGGCTCTGTGCTGACAGTGTGGAGCCTGCTTGGGATTCTTTCTCTCTCTTCTCTCTCTCTGCCCCTCCTCCCCGCTCATGCTGTCTCAGTCTCTCTCAAAATAAATAAATAAACTTAAAATATTTTTTTAATTTCAAAATACTTTTACCTGTAAAGTGAGGGTTAGCTACTAGAACTTTGGTTTACCTTATTCTACATCACTTGGGCTTCAGAAGTGGGTGGTAATTTAGGGCAACAAATCGAGGTCCTAAGTCCTGATACAAGGCCACAAAATAAAGGCAGACAAACATTCTGAGGGAAACGTTTTAGGCTGGCGATCAGAGAGCAGCCAGGAGTTCTGGTCCTCTGAGCAGTATGTTGTGTAGATGTACACAGAACCCAGGGAGAAAAGAAAGACATAAATGAAAACTAAAAATTCCATGGGGTGCCTGGATGGCAGTGAAGCATCTGACCCTTGATTTCGGGTCAGGTCTCAAGGTCATGAGATCTAGCCCTCCGACACGCTTTGCCCTAACGTCATGCGGCCTCCCTGGGAGTCTCTCCCTCCCTCTCTCTCTGCCCCAACCCTGCTCGTGCATACTTTCTCTATTTCTCTCTCTCTCAAATAAATAAATATTAAAGTCCCAAAAGCATCACAAGTGGAAGTACCTACATAAACAGACACAGGGGCAGGGGAAATGAAAAGGGGCAAAGCTAGGGACCAGTAAAGGTGGGATCGGTAGTCAGAAAGGAAGCCCTGAAGTCCCTTCTGTCCAGAGACAGACAGAAACACATCAGGTTTCCTCCAGGAGAGACTACAGTCTTCCTACTAGAGCAGAAACCCAGTCGACACTTTCGCAGCCACAAGCAAAAGCATGCAAGAGGAACGTGCTTCTTTGGAAGGACAGGAAGCCAGTGGAAGAGAGGCACAGCCCGGTGCCCTCCTCCCACGGATTTCTTCATTTTACAGATCTTATGAGCACTTTCCTACCACTAACCCTCTCTCCCAAAAGATACTTAAAAAAAAAAAAAAACCCAACATGTGGCAAAATGCACCAGGCATCGTAAAATCACTCATTTCTAAATATTGTTTCGAAACAAAGGCACCAGGCTTACAAAGCCATCCTTGAGCGCCACCTTGTGTCTGTACATTTCTGTGATCAAGTCCTCTTCCCAGTTCTCCCCAAACACCTAAGACATTTCTTCTCATTTCAATCTAAAATTCTGCGAGGTCTTTAAATCTCTTATTCTGAAGCTAAATGTTTCTGTTTCTTTTTTAACACATTAAATCAGTCAGCAAACAAGGACATCATTTTTCAACACCAAGCATTCATGAATCCAAAGGAGAGATTTAGGGTTCTGTTCAAGGCAAAATAGCAAAACCAAAAAAACAGTTACGACTTGCAAATATTTTAACTATCATATAATATTATGCAATTCTCCTCTCAAAACAACAGTCCTTCATTATAACAGACCTCCTCATAAATATATCAGTTTACATTTGGACACCCGTGTTCAAAGCAGCATTATTCGTAACAACTAAAACACAGAAGCAACCCAAGTATCCATCCGTGGATATATGGATAAGAAAATTTGGTATATACAGACAATGGAACATTATTCGGCCTTTTAAAAAAAAGGGAGACGGTATTCTGCAATATGCCACAACGTGGATGCACCTTGAGGACATTATGCTAAGTTAAATAAGCCAATCACAAAAGGGCAAAATACTGTACGACGTCACTTACATGAATTACTTGGTGTACTCAAAAGCAAAGGAAAGCACAATGGTGACTTCCAGAAGATGGAGAGAGGAGAGAAGGAGTAGTTACTTTTTAATAGGTATAGAGTTTCGCTGTACAAGATGGAAAGAGTTATGGGGACGGATGGAGTAATGGCTGTGCAGCAATGTGACTGTAATTAATACCACTGAACCGGATGCTTAAAAATAGTTAAGATGGCAAACTGTATGTGTATTTTACCACAATAAAAAAACTCAGACTGCAAAAATAAATATGTCAGTTTATAATTATAGGCATGCCTCAGAGATATTGAGGGTTCGGTTCTAGACCATGACTATGAAGTGAGTCAGTTGAATTTTTTGGTTTCCCAGTGATAGAAGCATGACATTCACTCTATACTACAGTCTCCTAGTATAATAGCTGTTGCTAATATATAGAAATCTATTGCTATAGCAGTAGTAAGTGCTATAAGTTGCTAACCATCATCTGAGCTTTCGGTAAACTGTAATCACTAATCACAGAGCAGCATAACACCCCTAATAACAATGAAAAAGTCAGAAATAGTGTGAGAATTGCCAAAGCGTGACACCATAGGAAAAGTCGCACTGCTGACAAACTTGCTCCACGCAGGGCTGCCAGGAACCTTCAATTTGTAAAAAAAAAAAAAAAAAACAAACAAACAAAAAACCCCCATGGTATCTATGAAGTTCAATGAGGCAAAATACAAGAAAATGAGGTATGTCTGCAGAGACAGAGCAGTCATATGGAATATGCAGTATTACTCACTTCCCTTTCTCTGTATTTAAAGGACCAAATAGGCAACCATTAAAGAATCATAAGCTTTTCACAGAAATTCAAGGGCACATGATTCAAATTTGTTTCATCTCTAAACTTAAGCAAAGATGTAATATACACGTTTCACCAGCAGTAAATACACATCCTATAACCTTCCAAAATAACGGCAGAAATCTACCGCTGGCACGCAGCGGCGTGCCCAAGCCAGCTCGCGCCAGCCCAGTAACACCGCAGTGCGCATCTCTTCCCGACAGGCACTCAGTGACCTCACACGGGTGGTCTGAAATCAGCTGCGGGTGGAGTAACTTCACTATGGAAACTGACACACGCCACGAAGCAGGGCTCCGCCCCACTCCTGGAGAGCCAGTTGTGACACGATCACCAGCTCAGAACACGAGCCGGGGGAGGGTGAAAGAACCCCGCCTCAGTACCTTATAGGTCCCACGCCTCATGAACGAAAGCCACAGTAGAGAAAGACTTCATCTAGGGTCTCCTAGAATAAAACTGCTTAAGTCTCTTTAATCCCAATTATATTTTCCAACACTGTTTACATAGATCAGTGTCTTCCTCGTCCCTCTTCTTTTCTTAAAATTCCCCAGAAACTGGGGTGTCTGGGTGGCTCAGTGGGTCAAGCATCTGACTCTTGACTTCAGCTCAGGTCATGATCTCACGGTTCGTGGGATAGAGCCCCGAATCAGGATCTGTGCCCACAGGACAGAACCTGCTTCCGATCTTCTATCTCCCTCCCTCTGCCCCTTTCCCATGCACTTTCTCTCTCTCATGAAAATAAATAAATGTTATTTTTGTTTTATTTGTATTTATTTATTTATTTATATTTATTTTTGAGAGTGAGAGAGACAGTTTGAGCAGGGGAGGGTCAGAGAGAGAGGGAGACACAGAATCCAAAATCAGGTTCCAGGCTCTGAGCTGTCAGCACACTGCCCGACGTGGGGCTTGAACCCACAAACCGTGAAATCATGACCTGAGCCGAAGTCGATGCCCAACAGACTGAGTCACCTGGGTGTCCCCCAAAATAAATAAATGTTAAAAAAGAATTTCTCATAACTAAGAACCTGTAAGTATTAGCTTGTCATGAGTATATTCAGAGCTTCCCTCCCCCCGAAAATAATTTTCTTGGGAAGGCAAACAAAAGGCCAGTGTTGAGAGATCTCTAGAGGGACTATCAGGTTTTTGCTGGCTCCATCCTCATTCTTTTGTGTCCTGGATGTAAGACCAAGCGCTTATGTTGGCGACTAACAATTTCATCTGCGCTGCACAGAGACGATAAATGTGGGCATCATCGGAGGCTCGGAAGACGGGTTTGCTTCCCTCTGAAACCTGAAGCCAAGGCAGAGATAGTTATTATTGGAGCCAGACTTTAAGGAGGCGAGTCATACACCCCAGAAGACCGGGAAGAATCCCCCAAATGCAATGCAAGAGGGTGGCTCTTTGAGATTTCTTCTGGAAGCAGTGGGCAGAAGATAAATTGTGACATGAGGCTTTCATGAGAAATGGGGGGAGCAGGGTGTTCTGCAAATAAGTCAGTGGGTCTCTAAGCTTCCTATCCGTGGAGTGGAGTAAATTCTCAGCTGAGTCTAGTTCTCAGCTCGGAGGCCGCGGGCTGGGGAACGTCTACCAGACACAGGCCAGCAGAGGGAGCACAGGATCCGCAGTGTGACTGCTGTGTGGCTCATCAGAGAGCGGCCAGGAGAAGCAGGGAGCCTTTCCTTCCCCAACACACTGAACCAGCCCTATGAACACAGAGCCGGAGCTAAATTCCGGAAGTCAAACTCCCTCTTTGTCAAAATATAGTGGTTTTCTTCCCTCTGATGATAAATTAGGGTATTTTCTACCCTAAACTTCTGTTTCCTGAGTTTCCTATAAGAATGTTCTAGGAGCACCTGGGTGGCTCAGTCGGTTAAGTGGCTGACTTCAGCTCAGGTCATGATCTCACAGTTCGTGGGTTCGAGCCCCGCATCAGGCTCTGTGCTGAGAGCTCAGGGCCTGGAACCTGCTTCAGATCTGTGTCTCCCTCTCTCTCTGACCCTCCCCTGCTCACGCTCTGTCTCTCTCTCTCTCAAAAATAAATAAACATTAAAAAAATGTTCTAAAAGCACATCATCCAGAGAGAACCACTGCTAACTCAGTCAAGTTTCTACTAGATTTTTCACAGAATTAATCAAATAATAGCCTTTCTGCCTTTTCAAACTTTGGGTTAAGGGGTTAATGCAATTCTATAATATGGATGTCAGTTAATGAACTCAATTGATTCCCATTTAAGAGTGTTCAAAGAATTTTTTTTTATTTTAGAGAGAGAGGGAGAGAGTGTGAGCAGGGGAGAGAGACAGAGGGAGAGAGAGACAGAGAATCTTCAACAGGCACCATGCTGAGTGTGGTTTGATCCCACAATGCTGGGATCATGACCTAGGCTAAAATAGTCAGACACTCAACTGACAGAGCCATCCAGGGGCTCCTAAAATTTCTGTTGCTATACTAGAAGATTGTTCTGTAGTTAGAATTATTTTCTCAGGACAAATTACAAGAAGTATATCACTGTATCTAAGGGTATATGATCTGTGTGGCTAAAAGCTCTTCCAGTTTATATCACCATCGGCTGTGGATGAAGCTGCCTGTTTCACAACATCTTAGTGAGCATTTTTTACTGTCACTTGTCCAATAACTGTGTGCACTTACTGATTCTTTTGATTACTAGGAAGACTGAACTTTTTGTCTATTTACATTATTTATACATTCAAACACAAGTTCATCCATCTACCCATCCATTCAACAAATATTTACAGAGCATCCACTCTGCATGAGACATTGTGCCAAAAACCCAACACGTTATCTTGGGCCACACGTCATGCTGCAGCCACATTCTATGAAGCTCGCCTTGGAAGAGTCACTCTCCTCTTTCTGTTCCCATGGCCACCAACTCTTGTCCAGGCACTCAAGAGCTCTTGCAAGGATTATGGGGCCTAAAGTGATCTCCTACTACGTATCAAACCAATAAGCTGCATGCTGTACTATTCTATCCTTCTGTACTCAGAAATCTCCCCCTTTTCTCCACCTTCTTGTCGACTTCTGAGCTTCTGGAACCATCTAGCCTTTCCAGTCTTATTTCTATCACCTTCCTTCTGTCATGCCGCATGCCTACCGACCCGACCTAGCTGGTGTTCTCTGAACAACGATGTTTTTCATGCCCCGGGCCTCATGACCTCTCCACAGCTCTGCCTAAAGAGTTCCAGAGCCCTCTTCTAAGCCCGCTCAAACACCTCGCTCACCAAGAAGCCCATGGTGCAGACACCTCCCCACTCAGAACCCAGGTGGTGTCCATACACCCTCTCCAGAATGCCCAGAGCACAGCGTCCCCACCTCTTCAAGGCCCTCTCCTATCTCTTTGGCCACCCCCTCTCGGTGCCACTATGGAATGGCCAAGGGTGACCCCCTCATTTTTGTATCCTGTCGCCTAGAACCATCCTGGCACACAGCCATCCCTTCACAAACCTTTGATAGAATAAAGAATGATTGAAGAAACATATGGGGAAATAAAAGTGCTAGTGACCACGTAGAGAGGTCAGTCTGCAAATGCAGAGAGAAATAGCACTGAGAGGGTCAAGGCCATCCCCAGGGGTCCCTGTGGCCCAGCTGCATTCCCAGCCTTCAGCCACACGGAGAAGAGCTATGTGTGGGCTGTAGGACGCACGTGCATCTATGTTGTGCCCTGCTTGTCTGAGACTAGTACCTTCAAATGATGCCCACAGGGTGACGAAGGTTTAACCTGTGGGCTCTACAGCAGAAACTCCAGAAAGGACACTGATGCACTCTAAAACTCCTTCCTCCCCACACACCCCGAAGAAGGCCAACTACAGCAGGAATGTCTTTCCTAGCACAAGCCCCGAGGCAGTGTGAGGATGCCTTGATTCTGGCCTCAAGCCAAAGGCCTGACTTACTCCTGCTGCAAAGGATGGGCCACAAGGAAGACTGCCCCAAGGGGCTCTCCTTCGGCAAGGAAATCCCGTTGGCACATGCCACCTGCCTGTGCCAGGGGCTGCCTCAGCAGGAGCTGGAGCAGAATGGCCTTCCTGGGTAGACTATCCTTGCCCCCGCGATTTCTGACAGTGTTTCAAACCCTACTTGAGCAAGTGGGTTCCCTGAAATCCAGTCCACACACAGTTAGAATAAACTGTGTCCATCCGTCTAGGACCTGCTACAGCCATCACTTGAGGGAGATTTAGAGAAGTCAAAAAACCAAAAGGCACGGTTACAAAGAGCAATCTCTCACTAGGACGGGTTTCTTTTTCCTTTGTTTAAAACAAAACAACAAAGCAATTGCTTTTTCCGGACGCAAACATGAGGCTGTACTGGAGGTGAACGGTATTTTAAATGAAAGATTAGGAATAACGGAGTTTATGGTAGCTTATTTCAGTAAATAACAGCACTTGGGCAGTCTGATTTCTTAGGGCCCTTATGCTTCCCGCATGCATCATTCATACCCGGAAGAAAAGAGACAGAATTACAGACACTGTGCTGTCAGGGAAATCCCAAATAAGCAAGTCAGATTTTCCAAATACTAGAGATAGAAAACATCACGGGCGCTGCTCACTCATCCAGCCATATTTATTTATAATTTATACTCTGCTTCCCTGAATAAAAGGATGGAAGAGAAAGTCTTACTGCTTACCCAGTATGGGCCAGGGCCTATGCAAATGGCCTTCATATGCCTTCTTACTTCATTTGTAAAACTTACTTCATAGCCAAGAAACCCAAGGCTCAGAGAATTAAAATAAAGTGACTGAGGTCACATCGTTAGAAATGCAGGGAGCTGGGGGTTGACCTGTCTGTGTAAACACGTCTGTGTTCTTTTTCCTCCACTGCGCTCAATTCCACAGCCATACACCTGATACCGAATCAACTAAGATGCTCTCCACTGTGGGTAACATACTTCTTGGTGTAACAGGTTGGATCGTTGGCTCCAATCTTGCACTCCCCCACAGCCTGTCCTATAACCTTTGCAGCTCCTTACCATGGGTGGAATACACTTTTCCTACCCATTAAAATGGTTGGGTTTGGCCACTGCCTTGATTTTCCATGAGAACATGCCGAGGGTGGGTCCCAGTCCAAGAAGGACGATGACCAGAAAGGGGAGCACAGTAGAAGCTAACCCACAGCCCAGAGTCAAGTCCAGACACAGAGCGTGAAGTAGAGGCACTCTACAGGGTCCCTGCAGCTCTGCCAGGCTCAGATCCCTAAGCCTGAAGATGACTTTGTTGGAAGACACTGGGATTTTGAGGCTGTTTCCTAGATAGCATTATTGTGTTAATATTAACCAATGGAATGGGTTAAAATGGTTTAAATAAATCCACACAGCAAGATGTACAGACATCAGTGGTTCCAGGACTGGTTTGAGGGATCCATGGTGTTAACAAAGACAAATGTTCTTTTTCATTCTACCCCGTGGCTGTACCAAGGCTCTCAGCAATGCTTCCCCTCATGCCTACAATAGCTCCTCCATATATTGCGTCTTCACAGGACAGCATTGCAAGGAGAAAGAAGAGTGGTGGGTGTTACAGACTGAATTGTGCCCTGTTCCCTGAAATTCATACGTTGAAGCCATAACCTCAATGTGACTATATGAAGATAAGACTTTCAAGGAGGTAATCAAAGTTAAATGAGGCTAATAGGACTGGTGTCTTGATAAGAAGAGGAAGAGACACCATAGCTCACTCTTTTCTCTGTGTACTTGCACACACACACAGAAAAAGCCAGGTGAGGACACAGCGAAAGCATGATCTACGAGATCTCCCCAGAAACCAACCCCTCTGGGACTCATTTGGGGCTTCTAGCATCTGCTGGTGTCTTGTGAGGGCAGCCTCAGCAGACTAAGACGGTGGGGGGAAATGGTTTTTTTTTACGTTGCTCTTTCATCATTGAGGAAAATCCTTCCCATAAGTCCCTCAGCAGACTCGTATTCCAAACCCCCTCACCCAGAACGGGTCACATGACCACTTCAGACAAATCAGTGGCAAGCAAGAATGGGATTATGTCATTGCCTCCACCAATCATGATGAATTATGTAGGGCTGGGAACACTGCCTCCCTAACAAATCTAGGGCCTCTATCCTTCAGAACGAGCTAGGATATTCTATAGTCACAATTCCTATGGTTTACAACAAAGGTTTATTTCAAACTCATGTGGCATTGTCGATTACAGATTGGCTGCAACTCTACCCTAGTTTTTTTCTGCTCTGACATCCAGGGTTTTCATCATGGAACATGGAACGTGGAACGTGGCTGGAACTGGAACATGGCTGATCTCATGGTTGAGGGAACAGAGAACAGGATAGACCTCAAGCTGGTTCTATGGCTTCTGCCCCAAACGGACACACATGATCTCCATTCACCTTCCTCGAGCCAGGGCAAATCTCATGGCCCGTCTTGACGGCAAGAAGGCAAGAAAGGACAATCTTCCCCCGGGGAGGGGAAACGGATCTTTCTGAACACTGATACAATCTACAGCATTGCCTTCCTGGTCATAAATGCTCCCTTCTCTTCCCACATGCAGAACACCCTCATCCTTTCCTCGAAGGAGATAGCCCCCAAAGCCCATTCTGTCACTTCCCAGCTCAAAGTGCAGGAGTCTCTGGGTAGTGTCTGGTTGTATCTTCCAAGAGTCACATACATGGCTCTTCTTTACTGGAAGACCACCTCTCACCTCCCACCCCAAATGTGATACACCATGGTGAATACCTGATGGTAGGAGCAAAAATCATTTCAACCCAAACTCCCATGTGGAGAGGGGAAGGATTGGCTGTGTAGATTAACCGATGACCCATAATTATTTTGAAGAGGCACTGAGTAAATATGTCAGGAGTCCTTGCCTTGGGGCAGAGGATCTTCCTTGATGAGGCTCTGATCTTATATCCTGGGAATAACTGCCCCAGTACTGTTCTCCTTGCTAGTGATTCTATCCTCTAGGAGGTCTTCTTTAAGATTATCTTTGTTGGCCAAACTTGAAAATAACACTGTAAGATATCCCTCCTTTGGGAACTGAGCCGGTCTCAGTCTGCTTCTACCCATAAAAAGCTGGGGTCCAAGAGTTGAATTTTTCTTTCTACCTTCATTGAGATCTAACTGACATATAACATTGTATAAGTCGAACATGCACAGTGTGTTGATCTGACCACTCATATACTGTAATGTTATTGCCACTGTAATGTTAGCTAACACCCCCATAATGCCACATAACAACTATTTCTTTTTTGTGTGGTGAAAAGATTTAAGATCTACTCTTTTAGCAACTTGGAACTATGTAGTACAGCATTGTTATTGACACTCAGTTAGATCCCCAGAACTTATTCATCCTCTAACTGCAAGTCTGTACCATAGACTAACATTCCCTACCCCGCACACCTCAGTAATCATCATTGTACTCTCTGTTTCTACAAGCTTGGCTTTTTTTAGATCTCACATAGATGTGATATCAAACTGAATTTGTCTCACTCTTTCTGACTTTTATCACTTAGCATAATGTCCTCAAGTTCTACCTCTGTTGCAGACTCACACCAAGACGTATTCTAATTAAATTTGCAAAATACAGCTTTAAAGAAAAAAATGCTAAAAGCAGGAAGACAAAAGAAGTCATTAACTTACAAGGGAAAACCCATAAGACTAGCAGGAGATTTTTCAGCAGAAACTTTACAAGCCAGATGGGAGTGGCATGACATATTCAAAGTGCTGATTAGGAAAAATTGAGAATTCTCTATCCAGCAAGGCTGTCATTCAGAATAGATGAAGAAATAGAGTTTCTCAGGTAAACAAAAACTAATGGAGCCTATGTCCACTAAACCAACTCTGCAAGAAATATTAAAAAGGACTATTTGTATGTAAAGGAAAGGCCAAAGGTGACTATATAGAGGTAGAAAATATAAAAGTAGTAAAAATGAGCATTTCTGTAAAAAAAAAAAGCCAGTCAAGAAACTAAAAAATAAATGGATATAAAATGTAATAACACATACCTAAAATGTGAGGAGTGGAGGAGAAAAGAATGGGCTCAAACTTAAATGACCATCAACTTAATATAGACTGCTATATGCAGAAGAAGTCATATATAAACCTAGTGGCAATCGTTTATCAAAAGCTACTAGCAAATATCAGAAAAATAAAGAGAAAGAAATCCAAATATATCACTAAAGAAAATCAGCAAACCACGACAGAGAGAAAGATAGGAAAGGACCAGAGAAAATCTTCAGAAACAACTGCAAAACAAGTAATAAAATGGCAGTAAGTACATATCTATCAATAATTACTTTTAATGTAAATGGACTATATACTCCAAGCAAAAGGCACAGGGTGGAAGAACTAATAAAGTAACAAAACCCATCTATATGCTGCCTCTAAGAGACCCATTTAAAAATGTTTTTTAATTTATTTTCTGAGAGAGAGAAAGACAGCAGGAGCAGAGGAGGGCCAGAGAGAGACAGAGATGCAGAATCTAAAGATGGTCTCCAGCCTCTGAGCTAGCTGTCAGCACAGAGCCTGACGCAAGGCTTGAACCCATGAACCACAAGATCATGACCTGAGCTGAAGTCAGGCGCTTAACTGACTGAGCCACCCACGTGCCCCTAAGAGACCCATTTTGGACCTAAAGACACCTGCAGATTGAAAATGAGAGGATGGCGAAACATCTATCATGCACATGGATGCCATAAGAAAGCGGGAGTAGCAATACTTATATTGGACAAAAGAGACTTTAAAACAAAGATTATAGTAACAAGAGTCAAAGAAGGGCACTATATAATAATAAAGGAGACATTCCAACAAGATCTAACAATTGTAAATATTTATGCACTCAACACAGAAGTACCTAAATACGTAAAACAGTTAATAACAAACATAAAGGAAGTAATTAATAGTAATACAAAGCAGTAGGAGACTTTAACATCTCACTTGTATCAAGAGAAAATCATCTAAATAGATTATCTACAAAGAAACAATGGCTTTGAATGGCACCCTGGACTAGATGGATTTAACAAATATATTCAGAGCATTTGACCTAAAACAATAAAATACACATTCTTTTCAGGTGCACATGAAACTTTCTCCAGAATAGATCACATATTAGTTCACAAAACAAACACAAAATCAAGAGGATCAAAATCATACCATGCATATTTTCTGACCACAAAACTATGAAACTAGAAGTCAACCACAAGATCAAATCTAGAAAGGCCACAGATACATGGAGGTTAAACTACATGCTACCAAACAATTAATTGATCAACTAAGAACTCAAAGAATTAAAAAAGTACATTGAAACAAATGAAAATGAAAACACAACGATCCAAACCCTCTGGGATGCAACAGTTCTAAGAGGGAAGTATATAGCAATACAGGCCTACCTGTATAATTTAGAAAAAAATCTCTAGGGTGCCAAAGTGGTTCAGTTTGTTACACAGATGACTCTTGGTTTCAGCTCAGGTAATGATCTCACGGTTCATGGGATTGAGCACTGTGTCCAACTCCCTGCTAACAGTGTGAACCCTGCTTGGGATTCTCTATCTCCCCTTTCTCTGCCCCTCCCCTGCTCATCTGCTCTCCTCCCCTCTCAAAATAAATAAACTTAAAAAAAAAGAGAAAAATCTCAAACAACCTAATCTTACACCTAAAGGAGCTAGAAGAAGAACAAGACCTAAAACTAATAGAAGGAAAGACATAAGATTAGAGCAGAAATAAGTGATATAGAAACTAAATAAATAAACAAAAGAGAACACATCAATGAAATCAGGAGCTACTTCTTTGAAAAAAATCAATAAGGTTGATAAACATTTAGCTAGACATATCAAGAAAAAAGGATTCAAGCAAATAAAATCATAAATGAGAGAAGAGAAATAACAATACCACAGAAATATAAATATTCATAAGAGAATATTATGAAAAACTATATGCCCAACAAATTGTACAACCTACAAGAAATGGATAAATTCCTAGAAATATATAAACTATTGAAAATGAAATAGGAGGAAATAGAAAATTTGAACAGACTGGGGTGCTTGGGTGACTCAGTCAGTTAAGCATCTGACTTCGGCTCAGGTTATGATCTTGGGGCTTCTGAGTTCGAGCCCTGCATCGAACCCAAAGCCTGGAACCTGCTTCAGATTCTGTGTTCTCCCTCTCTCTCTCTCTCTCTCTCTGTCCCCGCCCCCCATACTCACACTCTGTCTCTCTCTCTCTCTCTCTCAAAAATAAACATTAAAAAACTTTTAAAAGAAAATTTGAACAGACCAATACCCAGCAAAGTCAGTAATCAAAAAAAGTCCAGCAAACAGAAGACAAGGACCAGATGGCTTCAGAGATGAATTCTACCAAACATTTAAAAAACAGTTAACACTTTTTCTTCTCAAACTATTCCAAACTACAGAAAAGGAAGAAAAACTTCCAGATTCATTCTATGAGGCCAGCATTACTTTGATATGAAAAGATAACGATGCCACTAACAAGGAGAACTACCGGCTAATATCCCTGATGAACACAGATGCAAAAATTCCCAACAAAATACTAGCAAACTGAATTCAACAATACGCTAAAAAAATTATTCGTCACAATCAACTGGAATTTATTGGTGAGTTCCAAGGGTGGTTTCATATTTGCCAGTCAATGAATATGATATATCACATTAAGAGAAGGAAGGGTAAGGACCATATGACCATTACAATAGATGCAGAAAAAGCATTTGACCAAGTACAACATCCATTTATGAAAGGGGCGCCTGGGTGGCTCAGTCGGTTAAGTGTCCAGCTTCGGCTCAGGTCATGATCTCACGGTTCATGGGTTCAAGCCCCGCGTCCAGCTCTGTGCTGACAGCTCAGAGCCTGGACCCTGCTTCAGATTCTGTGTCTCCCTCTCTCTCTGACCCTCTCCTGCTCCCACTGTCTCTGTCTCTCAAAAATAAATAAAAACCATTAAAAATTTTTTTAAAAACATCCATTTATGAGAAAAAAAATCCCAACAAAACAGGTTTATAGAGAACATCCTTTAACATAATAAAGGCCAACTATGAAAAACCTACAGCTAACATCATCCCTAATGGGGAAAACCTGAGAACTTATCCCCTAAGCTCAGGACAAGAACGATGTCCACTCTCACCAGTTTATTCAACACAGGACTAGAAGTCCCAGCCACAGCAGTCAGAAAACAAAAAGAAGTAAAATGAATTCAAATTGGTAAGGGGGAAGTAAGACATTTGCTATTTGCAGATGACTTACTATATATAGAAAACTTGACTCAACCAAAAAACTGCTGAATTGATAAACAAATTTAGTAAAGTTACAGGATACAAATCAAGGTACAGAATTCTGCTGCGTTTCTATATACTAATAATGAAGCAGCAGAAAGAGAACTTAAGAAAACAATTCTATTTACAATTGTACCAAAAACCATAAAATACCTAGGAATCACTGTAACCAAAGAGGTATAAGACCTGTATTCTTAAAACTATAACACACTGATGAAAGAAATTTAAGAAATAGAAAGACATTCCATGCTCATGGATTGGAAGGACAAATATTGTTAAAATGTCTATCCTACCCAAAGTAATCTACACATTTAATACAATCTCAATCAAGATACCACCACCATTACTCACATAACTGGAACAAATGATCCTAAAATTAGTATGGAACCACCAAAGACCTTGAGTAGCCAAAGCAACCTTGAAAAAGTAAAGCAAAGCTGGAAGCATCACAATTCCAGACTTCAAGTTATACTACAAAGCTGTAGTAATCAAAATAGTATGGTATTGGCTCAGACACACAGATCAATGGAACAGGATAAAAAAAAAATAAAGCCACACTTTTATGGTCAATGAATCTTCAACAATGCAGGAAAGACCATGCAATGGGAAAACGACAGTCTCTTCAACAAATGGTGTTGGGAAAACTGAGCAGTGACATGCAAAACAATGAAACTAGACCACTTTCTGACACCATACACAAAATTAATTCAAAATGGATTAACGACCTAAATGTGAGACCTAAAACACTAAAAGTCCTACAAGAGAACACAGGAACTAACTTCTCTGACATTATACATGTCAACTTTTCTCCTAGATATGTGTCCTGAGTGAAGGGAAACAAAAACAAAAATAAACTATCGGGACTACAGCAAAATAAAGTTTGCACTCATAGGTCTAGCAGGAGAAACCTAACAGAGGACCATGGGGAGAGGAAGGGGAAAAGAGAGCGGGGGGAGAGTGAGGGACACAGATCAAGGGAGACTACTGAATACTGAAAACGAACCATGGACTGAAGGGGGAGGGGGAGGGAGGGAAGGAGGTAATGGTCATGGTGGGGGGCATGTGTGGGGAGAAGCACAGGGTGTTATATGGAAACCAGCTTGAAAATAAACTATTAAAAAAAAAACAAAATAAAAAGCTTCTGCATAGCAAAGAAAACAATCAACAAAACTAAAAGGCAGCCCACAAAATAGGAGAAGGGGTTTGCATATGACATCCAATAAAGGTCTAATATCCAAAACATATGAAGAACTTGTAAAACTCAACACCCAATAAAACCAAATAATCCAATTAAAAACTGGGCGAAGCCATTATCTGAAATTTATCCAAAAAATACATCCAGATGCCCAACAGATGGATGAAAAGATGCTCAAAATCACTGATCATCAGGGAAATTAAAATCAAAACCACAATGAGATATCACATCACACCTGTCAGAATGGCTAAAATCAACAACACAAGAAACAACCAGTGTTGGCGAGGATGTGGAGTAAAAGGAGCCCTCGTGCACTACTCCTGGGAATGCAAACTGGGGCAGCCACTGTGGAAAACGGTATGGAGGGTCTTCAAAAAGTTAAAAATAGAACTACCTTAAGATCCCGAAACCACACTACTGAGTATTTACCCAAAAGAATACAAGAACATGAACTCAAAAGGATTCATGTACCTCTATGTTTATAGCAGCATTATTTACAATAGCCAAGGTACGGAAACAGCCCAAGTGTCCATCAAGTGATGACCTGATAAAGGAGAAGGTGTGTGTGTGTGTGTGTGTGTGTGTGTGTGTAAACACACACACACATCATGAAATATTATCCAGCCATTAAAAAGAATGAAACCTTGCTATTTACAATGATATGGATGGAGCTAGAGAATATAATTCTTAGTCAAATAAGTCAGATGGAGAAAGACAAATACCATATGACTTCACTCACATGTGGAATTTAAGAAACAAGACAAATAAGCAAAGGGGAAAAAATGAGAGACTCAAGGCAAGAAACAGACTTTTAATTACAGAGCACAGTATGATGGTTACCAGGGGGAGGCTGGATTAAGCAGGTGATGAAAATTAAGGAGTGCGCTTGTGATGAGCAGAGAGTGCTGTATGAAACTGCTGAGTCACTATATTGTACATCTGAAACTAACACTGTGTGTTAGCTAACTGGAATTAAAATAAAAACAAAAAATAAAAATAAATATACATTTTTAAAAATCCATCCCTCTTGCTGCAAATGGCTGATTTATTTCATGGCTGAATAATATTCCATTGTATATGAATACCATTAATCTTCTTTGTCCATTAATCCATTACTGGATAGTTGTTTCCACATCATGCTATTGTAAGCAACGTACGGGAGTACAGATCTCTTTGAGATTCTGTTGTCATGCCCTTCCGATAGGAGTGGAATGACTGGATCATATGGTATTTCTTTTGTAAAACTGTTGAGGAACCTCTGTACTATCTTCCATAGTGGCTGCACTGATTTACATTCCCACCAACAGTGCACTAGGATGCCCATTTCTCCACATCCTTACCAAAACTTGTCAACTCTTGTCTTTTTTAGAGCCTTTTGAAGAGTTTTTAGGTAATAGTTCATTGTGGTTTTGACTGGTCATTACTGATAGCTAGGATCTTACCATGTACCTCTTGGTTATCTATTTGTCATCTTTGGAAAATGTCTATTTAGATCACCTGCCCATTTAAAAATTTTTTTTATGTTTTTTATTTATTTTTGAGAGACAGAGAGAGACAGCGCGAGCAGGGGAGGGTCAGAGAGAGAGGGAGACACAGAATCTGAAGCAGGCTCCAGGCTCTGAGCTAGCCATCAGCACAGAGCCCGATGTGGGGCTTGAACCCACAAACCATGAGATCATGACCTGAGCCGAAGCCAGATGCTTAACTGACTGAGTCACCCAGGCACCCCATCCTGCCCATTTTTAAATCAGACTGTTTGCTATTTATCATTGCATTGCATGAGTTCTTTACGTATTTTGGATATTAAACCCTGGTCAGCTTTATGGTTTGCAAAATTTTTCTACCATTCTGCAAGCTGCCTTTTCACTTTGTTGATAGTATCTTTTGCTATGCAGAAGTTCTTTAGTTTGATGCGGTTTATGCAGTTTTGTTTTGTTTTGTTTTTTGCCACGGTCGCTTGTGATTTTGGTGTCATACCCAATACATTGTTGCCAAGGCCAAAGTCAAGGAGCTTTTCACCTATGTTTCATTCTAGGAGTTTTATAGTTTCAGGTGTTACATTTAAGCCTTTAATTCATTTTGAGCGAATTTTTGTGAGTGCTCTAAGATAAAGATCCAATTTCTTTTCTCTGCATGTGGATGTCCAGTCCTCCCAGCTCCATTTATTGAAGAGGCTATCTTTTCCCCATTGAATATTCTGGGCTCTCTTGTCAAATATTAAAAGACTGCATATGTGGGGGGTTATTGATGGGCTCTTGATACTATTTCATTGATCTATGTGTCTATTTTTTATGCTGGTACAATACTATTTTGATTGAATACAGATCTGTAGGATCGTTTGAGGTCAGTAAGTATGATGTCACCAGCTTCTCCGGAACGCTTTATCTATCCAGGTTTTTTGTGGCTCCATACACATGTTAAAATTATTTCTGTGAAAATGACATTGGATTTAAAAAAAGGTGTTTTTTTTTTTAAATGTTTATTCATTTTCCTGAGACAGAACACGAGTGGGGGAGGGTCAGAGACAGAGAGAGAGACACAGAATCTGAGATAGGCTCCAGGCTCTGAGCTATCTGCACAGAGCCCGTCGTGGGGCTTGAACTTGGAAACAGCAAGTTCCCAAGCTCATGATCTGAGCCGAAGTCAGACGCTTAGCTGACTGAGCCACCCAGATACCCCAACACTGGAATTTTGATAGGGATTGCATTGAATGCAACTGAATGTATAAACAGCTTTAGGAATAGGAATATTTTAACAGTATTCATTCTTCTGATCCACAAACCTGGAATATTTTTCCATTTGTTTGTGTCTCCTTCAATTTCTTTCATCAATGTCTTGCATTTTTCAGAGTACAGATCTTTCACCTCAGCTAAATTTATTCCTAAGTATTTTTCTGTCTTTGATAAACTTTTCATTCTTTTTCAGATGTTTCCTTGTTATAGAAATGCAACTGGTTTTTCTGTACATTGGTTTTTATATCCTGCAACTTTACCAAACCCATTTATCAGTTCCAACAGTTTTCAGTCGACTTCTCAGCATTTTGTGTATATAATATTTTCTATACATAAGTGAGTCCCCTGCAGGCAGCACAGAGTTGGGTCTTTGACTTATTTTTTTTAATCCATCCAGCCACTCTGTGACTTCTGATTACACAATCCAATTCATTTGCACTTATAATAATTATTGCGGCACCTGGGTGGTTCAGTTGCTTGGACGTCTGACTTCAGCTCAGGTCATGATCTCATAGTTCGTGGGTTTGAGCCCTGCATTGGGCTCTGTGCTGACACCCGAGAGCCTGGAGCCTGCTTCGGATTCTGTGTCTCCCTCTCTCTCTCTGTTCACGCTCTGTCTCTCAAAAATAAATAAACAGGGGCACCTGGGTGGCTCAACTGGTTAAGCATCCAACTTCAGCTCAGGTCATGATCCCATGGTTCGGGAGTTCAACCCTGCATCAGGTTCTGTGCTGACAGCTCAGAGCCTGGAGCCTGCTTCGGATTCTGTGTGTCCCTCTCTCTGCCCCTTCCATGCTCATGCTCTGTCTCTCCTGTCTCAAATATAAATAAACATTAAAAAAGTTTTAAGAATAAATAAATATTAAAATAATAAAAATAAAAAGAATAGTTATTCGTTTCTAAGGTTCTTACCACAGTCTTACTGTTTTCTGGCTGCTCCGTAGTTCCTTTGTTCCTTTTTTACTCTCTTGCTGCCTCTCCCCTTTCCAAACCACTATTACAACCAGACCGATCCTCATGGTTCTTAATACGATTGCAAGATGCCCTTCAGCAACAACCAGAAGGTAACTTGGAAAAATAATGGTTTATTACTTACAAGACCTAGAGATTACATCGCATACTTGGGCCTACAAGTAGGTCGCTGGTAAACGGAGGGTAAACACACAGGCCAGGAGTTCTGCTTTTACTGGGGTGCAGAAGCATGGGGAGAAAAAAAGGACACAAGTGTCCCCAATGGTGACTGAAATCAACTGAGATCTCTGAATCCAAGAAGCTTCAGTTGGGGACGGCAGCCTGGCTCTTTTGTCTCAACTCAACTCAGTGCTCAGCTGAGCGTCTGGCAAGGTGTTGATTCCAGATAGCCCTAGTTGAAGTGGAGGCCGCCTTGAAATGAACATCATCACAATCAAAGCTTGAGCCAGGCAGGCAAATTGTCAGGGCTTATGCTGCATATCTACACCTGTGACCATGACACAGCCTGATGATCCTTGTGAGTTACGGCCACAGAGGCCCATGTCTCCGAGGGCTGCAGAGTCCTTGAGAACTTTTGCTCAGGCACAGCCCCAAAGACCACGCACTCTCCCATACCCCCACACTCGGGGACCCCTGGCCTCTGAGGGTGGCCCTGAAGGCCAGACGTCCTTGTGATCAGAGGCAGATGCGCAGATGCAGTACATTTCTCTTATGAATAATAATGACACAGAATTGCCAAGGCAACATCAGGGAAGCATTGAGAAAGGGGAATAATCGAGGAGGCACAGGCACATCCGTTTCACTGGTCACCTTTCCAGGGACAAACAGGCTGAAACTCAGCTCACCGTGGTCTCTCTCATGCACTGACCCAAAGGCTGTGTTCCAAATTTTACCCAGAAAGCTACATCCATCTTTTTTTTTCTTTTTGCCTTCTCCACCAACTTCCATCTATTTATAGTGAGCCTAATATTACATATGTATTTTGTGGGGTTTTCCTCCCAAAGCACTTGAATATCTATGTAGAGTGACATGTAACTTTGTACAGTGTCGATATGACAGGCAGATAATCCTGATCTCGGTGAATTTTCCCAGGCTCTGCCCCATTTGCTTTTCCTTCTCTACCATTTGTTTGGCTTCTATTTCAGTTACAAGCAGATAAATGAGCTTGTTCGGCCATCTGTGTGTGTCTCCTGCCAAATACTTCTTCAGAAGTTCAGGCTTCAGCTGCTGTGGTTTGGAGGCTCCGTGTGGGGAGCCGACAGCTGCTCGGGGAACTTGACTCTGTACTTCTCTGGGGTCTGGAACTGCAGGAGTGAGAGAGGAGACGGGAAAAGCCAACACATCAAGGGCAGTGGTCATGGATGGATGACGTTTGGGGTTTCTGATGCTTTCAACTTCGGTTGGAGTCTCACCTTCTGGGCAGTGAGACATGTCTGAGTTCAGGCGCTCACCCATCCATCTTTCACCCACTAGGGGAGGAAATAATGTTCACAACTCACAGACTAAGAAAATGCAACTGCTGAAAGGGCTGGGCTCTTCTGTCTCCTCCAGAACAAGGAAGCAGGAGTAAAAACAGACAGACAACAACAAAGAACATCCCAAACAAATATGATCCAGATATAAATCTGGACTGAGATCTCGTTCTCAAGTTTTCAAGAGAGCAATGGCAGATCTGGAAGACATGAGTTTCATCTCTTGCTCCTGGGGGACGAGGGGGAAGAGCAAATTCTTCCTCTGTAACCATTGGCATGGCTACTTTCTGAAGAGTTGTAAGCCTGATCCAGACATTCGTGCAGAAGTTCTGTGTGGCATGGCAGTCCCGTCTCTTCTGGCTGAAAGCAGTGAGGGGGATGGAGGCATTATCGTCTCCCTGGGAGAGAACAGCTCTCCAGCCTACACTTTAGGCTGCTTGAATCTGGGGCAGAAAATGCGCTTGGCCAGTTTTAAGTCTATCTGGATCGAGCCACAACAAAGATCAAATGCTTTGCCTACCGTTAAATGATTCTCAATGATGAAGAATCTCTGGTTTTTTTCTTACTGTTTATTAGAAACATTACAGGTGGGGGAAGGACAGAGATGGGGACAAAGGATCAGAAGTGGGCTCTGTGCTGACGGCAGGGAGCCGATGTGGGACTCAAACCCATAAACCATGAGATCGTGACTCAAGCCAAAGTCGGACATGCAACCAACTAAGCCACCCAGGAGCCCCAAGAATCTCTGTTTGAACTTACCTCCTGGCCATTATTTGACCTCCTGGACCTTCCAATACATTTTCTGTCCTGATGATGTAGAAAGAGAAATATGCCATGACTTATGTGCTAACTTTTAGCAACCTGAGAATTTTTGAACATAAAAAGATCTGTAAGAGCACTAGATCATCCTGGGCTCAGGAAAACAACCAACATTTATTGAGCACCTTCTTTGTGCCAAAAACCATCCTAAGCATGTATTTTCTTATGCAATTCTCATAAAAACCCATATAAACTCAGGGTAACTTGGCTATGAATGTGTTTGCTAGTCTTTCCCAATTCACCTGAACCTGTAGGGGACAAACTACACATGTAGTAGGTAGGAGACTGCCACGGCAGTGACGTCAGCCAGGTGGAGGGAGGATTATTACCGCTACCTTATTCCAGTTCTCAGGGGTGTCCTAGGCCAAGAATGCAATGCCACGTTTCTTTTATAAATGCAACCAACAGTAAGTATTCATTGAAAACGAGTATTTGCCGACTGAGAAAGAGCGGCTCTCTGTCCACGTGGAGCTCCCAAGATATAAAGGAAAGTGGACACAGCCCCTTAATGAATGACCACTGCAGTGCGTACTGGAAGGCATGGAGGCCGAGACCTGCTCACTGGCTCAGGGATGCCTTCTCGGAGGCCTGCAGGATGACAAGGAGTGTTCGCAGCTAATTAGGGATGGAAAGGCTGGGCAGAAAAGCATTCCCGGCAGAGGAAAAGGCATGGGTGGGGACCATCTGTTGGGAAGCAGTTGTGCTCCAAGGGGCTGGATGAGGACCCGAGCGGTTGGAGTGCAGCGGGTGGATTGAAGAGGAAAGAGAGGGGAGCCTGAAGAGGTAGGCTGCCACCAAAGAACAGCTCCAGAAAACACTCAGAGGGTCCGTAACACTGAGACAGCATGAATAACGAAGTGGCTCAGCTGGGATCCCGACCCAGCTCTTTCTGGCAGAAGTTACATGCTCTGTAGAAAGAAACACATACATAATCCAACTTCTGCATAAGGCCCCAATTTCTGGTGCCACGGGGAGGCCATGGTTGAGTTTAGCAGCTTAGGCCTGAGATACAAGGAGTCCCTCCCTCCCCTCTTCCTTCTTGTCTCCCTCCCACAGAACAGAAATGTGCGTACGTGTCCACACTCTTAATCTATTTCTTTCCAAGCTAGATAGCCAAGTGGTTCCAGGGCTGTTTAGATTTGCTGTAACAACAAACAGACTTAGGGAAGATTCTGCATGTTTTCTTGGAAAATACACAGAGGAACTGACATTATAAAGAAGAATATTCACCAAGCATTTGTGACTGTCGACAAGCCAACACCGGCTTCCTACTTCCTACTTTCTTCTACTTCTTATAGTGGGACTCTCACACACACACACACACACACACACACACACACCCCACCTCAGGAACAATACATAGATGTTGCGAGGATGATATGTGTACATGTATGTAATTAACATCCATCATAACTGCTATATTGTAGGAGAGGCTGAGCGACTGTTTCTTGGGAATGCTGAAGAATTCAAGTATCTGAGAAGGTCTGGTTCTTGGCACAAAGGTCTTATGCAGAATGTTGACTTGGTGTGTTGGGAAAGCAAGGGTGTGATGGTGGTGCTGCTGCTAGTCACGCGTCTTCATTCTGTTTCTTTCTCTTCTTTTGAGGATTATTTAGCTGTCGTGTTTTATGAACAGCGCAAGACCCAACTTCTAGCTACTCGATTAAGAACTACGGCTCGCGCCTTTAACCCTCAGAACACGCTGGGTGTCAAGGTCATACCACAGCTGCATCTCATGGAAAGCAACTGTCCTAGTTTTTAAAATTTTTTTAATGTTTTTTATTTATTTTTGAGAGACAGAGAGAGCACGACCAGGAGAGGGTCAGAAAGAGAGGAAGGTACAGAATCCGAAGCAGGCTCCAGGCTCTGAGCTAGCTGTCAGCACAGAGCCCAATGCAGGGCTTGAACCCACAAACCGCGAGATCATGACCTGAGCCAAAGCCGGATGCTCAACCAATTGAGCCACCCAGGCGCCCATTAATTTTTAAAATATTTTTAGTTTTGAGAGAGAGGGAGAGCCTGAGCAGGAGAGAGGGGCAGAGAGAGAGTGTCACAGAACCCAAAGCAGGTTCCAGGCTCTGAGCTGTTAGCACAGAGCCCGACGCGGGGCTGAACTCACAAACCGTGAGATCATGACCTGAACCGAAGCCAGATGCTTAACTGACTGAGCCACCCTGGCTCCCCAAGCCATTGTCCTTTAAAGCTCATTGCTACTCCAAGCACTTGCTTGGACTGTTAACAGAATTATAAGGAGGATCTGTGCCTGAGTCAGTATTTCTAACTCAGATCCACGGTAACAAACTCACATCAACTCAAAGGTGCAGAATATTTCCATTTTACAGTCTGCAATTTTTGATCCTCCCCCTCAGCTCCTTCGGCTGAACATCAGCTTTGTTCTACACACCATGCAGGGCACCTCCCACCTGCAGAAGAGACTGATTTGTGGACGTAGGTGTGTTGGGAAAAAAATGTCACTCTGTGCCCTTATCATATTGCTCTTTGAATCAAGATGCAGTGAGGGGACCTTGGTAAAACCTGCTTCTAATGTGATTGGGGTTTTTTTGGCGTCTTAAAAGTTTGTCTCAAGAAGAGCCAAACCCTTATCACCCAAAGTGTTAAATCTGCTCTTTGATTCTTTGGAAGATCGACTGCTAAGAGTAATATCGTGGATTCAATTTTAGCTTGCCAATAAACAGACTCAAACCGCAATCGTTGTGTGCACGATATGTCTCCTACCTTCTCCAGCAATAGCTTTTCACTCCTGTCCAATAAAAGTGTTAAGTATGAATGGATTATAATGATGTCAATAATTTCTCTCTACTCCTATTGGGTTTGCTTCTATTAAGCTATTGCAACGACCATCACGATCTCTACCAGCAACACCACCACCACCGTCACCAGCACCTTCACCACCACCAAAACCTTCACCGGCAGCACCAACCACCACCACCCCTTCCACCATCACCCATACCTTCACCTCCACCACCACCACCACGACTATCAGCAATACCTTTACCACAACCACGACCACCACGACCACTACCACCGTCACCAATACCTTCATCTTCACCAACCACCACCACCCCTTCCACCACCACCACCATCACTGCTGCCACCACTCCCACCACCACCACCACCATGACTACCAATACCTTCACCTTCACCTCCACCACCATCACCACCACCACCATCATTACTCTGCATCACCCTTACCACCAGCATCACCACCACATCAGCTCTGCTTGGCGAGGACCTTGAGGGTGTAGCCACTGACTAGTCTCTTCATCTCTTTTATAAATTCTCATTTCCATCAAACTTGCATTTTCTACAGTGGCCCACATTTGTAAATCGTTTTTACTATCTACCAGTCAGACGAACCTAGGGTCTAGGAGTCACCCTGGACTCCTTCTTCTCCCTCATGTCTTCCACCTCAAATCCATTACCAAGTCCATTCTGGCCCCCCCCCCTCCATTTCCATAGCCATGGACTGAGTCCAGGTTCCATGACTTACTGGCAGACTGGAAAAGCTGCTGGTGCTAAGTAGTGAGTATGCACTGCCAAGAGAAGGTGGGAGCTTTTGGCTCAAGTCTCAGCCCTGATACACTGACACCTCATAGCTTCTCCGAGCACAGATCATTCCTCTATAAAATGAGCCAGTGATGCTCAGGACTTCTGGCCGTTGTTAGGATTAGACATTAAGTAATATTATACACAAAGTTCTTTGTACAAGTTAGGTGCTCAACAAACACAAAATGCTGTTTCCATTTATGCATTTTGAGCTTTGTGAAGTACTTTGTACCCGGGTTCCCATGTCCACACAGCTCACCACCTTCGAATTCATCTACCACGCCACCGTGAGAGGGCCCTTGGCAAAGGGCAGAATCAGCTCTTCTCACATCTCATTGATGCCTGTATTTCTAGACTCAGGTTCCAGTGCCGCCCATCCATCCTACTTCCCACCACTTCCACGGGGCCCTTTATTCCAGTCATAAAACAAATTGCAGTTCCTCCAATGTCCCACAGATACAGCTATTCATGTCCTGACTGCGCAGAGATTCAAACTCATCAAAACAGAGATGGAGCTATGCCCTCTGTAATTCCACATGACATAGAGCTGGCACCCTCCCCAGCATGACCAGGGCCATGCACAGTGGCCTTCTGAGGGGGTCCTTCCCCCAGTGAGGCTTTACAACTGCTTCTTCATCTACAGTCAACTGAGGGAGGAGCTGCTTTCCCCGGGCACCAGGAAGTGATGTCAGGAGTTCTGTGGGAAAACAGAGGTAGACATTTTGTTTTGTTTTTGGCTAATATTTTGATTCCTTAAGACACCAAGGAATTCAGGAAAAACCTGCCGACACTGAGAGTTTCGGAAGGAACACCGACAAGGGTAAAATAAATAAATACAGAACATATGAAGTGTCAAAAAAAATGTTAGAAAGAAAAAAAGGTGCGGAGGGCCCGCTTTCATGAACATAAACTGTGTGCTGTGTGCACAGCTAGCCCTGTTTTCTTGCGTGGGTAGACACAAACACATACGAAGAAAAATTCCAAGCGGAATCTTCTACCTACTTCAAGATTGAATTGGGACTAAACCCAGCCCATTAGACAGTTTAAAAGTATTCACTGGATGGCAAAAGTGCTAGCTAATGCTTCAGGAGTTCTTATCGTGTGCTAAGGCACATTTCTAAATGCTTCGCATAGATTACCTCCTTCCTCCCCACCACCTCTCTGTGACAGATACTAACTACTGTTATTCCCATTTTAGAGGAGATCACTAAAGCACAGAGAGGTTAAGAACCTTCCAGGATTCCTCCAGTAAGTGGTGGAATCATGATGTTCCCCCAGGCAGCTGGGCTCCAGGGACGCCACCATCAGCGAGGACAATCTGCTGCCCTTTGTGATACTGAGTCCCACATTCTTATGCACCAAATTATCTCTTGTTTAAACGAAATCTGCCTTTCTAAGAAATTCGTAGAGTCTCCCAATTATTACAGTTGACATATCCTGAGAGCGCTGATCTGTAGAGTAGCACAAGACAAGGTGCATCTCTTGACTTGGAGTCCAGTGGTCTTACCACCTTGTCTCCTTAGCCAGTGTGGACCACAGGGCGAATCATGATATACAAGCTCGTGGATATGTCCCCAGCTCCCTCAACGCCTCCTTTCTTCAGGCAGCCCCCAAATCTGGTTAAATCCAACTCACAGCACACAGCCATGCTGGCTCGTCCGCTTTAAGTTAAAGATCGCTAACTTCAAGGGAGGCCCTTGGTGCCACCCCATAATCTTCCTGTAGTTTCCCAGGCCTGGATGACTCACTTGCTTCTTCTTTGGTGGTAATTTCAGGTCCAACAGTAAAAGTTAATGGAAAACCATGGCAACTAAATAAAAATGGCAGGACCACTGAGAATTTGGACTTTTCAGGAATGTGGTTTTGAGACACTCCATCAGATAAAGCGCCCCAACCGGTCAACTACCTGGTAAAGTGTGATGACCAGATACAAAACTGAGAGCTGCAGTAGGTAAGGAGGCACATTTTTTCCCTATTATGTGTACATACGGAGACACATACACGGACATATGTACAGACATGTGTATATATGTAGGCAGAGAGAGTGAAAGAGCCATTGTCTTCTCTTACCATTAACAAAAATTTTTCAAATTTACTTATTTTACTTTAAGAAACAGAGAGAGGGAGGCAGAGAAAGAAGAGAGAATCTCAAGCAGCCTCCACAGTGTCAGCACAGAGCCTGATCCGGGACTTGATCTCACGAACCGTGAGATCATGACCTGAGTCAAAACCAAGAGTTAGACACTCAACAGCCTGAGCTGCCCAGGAACCCCTCCGTCTTATTTCAAGCCATCACTTGCCACCCCTGCCCCCTCTAGATACAAATCTACCTCTGCAGTTGCCACAGAGCCGAGACTCCTCAATGCGTCACCACCTCCTGCTTCCCACCCTTTCATGAAGTTCAGGAACTGCTGAGACAGAGACAAGTTTGGAAATCAGGGACCCCAGACCAGCTCCTGGGTACCCTAAGGTTTGGTCGGTGCTGTCCCCAGCAATTAGCCATCAATTACAGGCTGTTTCTGTGGAAACCTCTGACACAAGCACGTGTCAACTGGGAACTGCCCGTGGCCCCCACGACGGCCTCTCTGGTAACTGTTCCTCTGACGCAGAGCTGGCTTAAGAAATTGCCACGAGTACACGGTGCCTCTTGCTCTCTGAAGCCCAGCTTCAAATTACTTACTCACTGCATGAAGCGTGAAGTTAGGATTTAAAAGGCAAATCAATTTCCTACCGGTCCCGGTTGGATTCTGAGGTGGAGTATCATTTATCTGGCCTCCCTCCAGAGACAGATGCAGAGGAGGAACCAGCACAGACTTCGTCATCTGTCTTAAGAATAACGGTTTTCAAAGACCTCTCTAAACTGAAGTGGCGGCCAGAAGCAGATAGAACCATGGCTCTGGGCAATGACTCAGCATCCCCCGCCCCCCCGGCCCCCAAGAGATGAAGGCACATTTGCGCTGCAGGAAATGAGACCTGGAGACCCTCGTCTGACCAGTCCCCCCAGGAGCTGGACCTGACACCTGCGTGCTCCGCAGCTGCGGGCCATGTGCACAGGGAGCTCCTGTGCCCGGCTGTCTGGGTGGTCCGCGGCCGGGACAGCGCTGGTGAAGGGCAGGCCCCGGCCTTGACCAACATGTTTGCATCTGGCAAAAACATCCCGCAGCTGTCGGCCCCCCTCCCACAGTGTTCCAGTTCTTCTTGCCCTTCCCGGTTCATTTTGATCACCTCGTCACCATATGCCCAGGGGAAATGGCAAAACGGAGGCCCACTTCGCTTCGTTCCTGCCTGGAGCACATTTAAGAGGCTGCTGTGTTCTTTCCTGCTCAGCTGGATTGATTCTCCCCTTTGAGGTGCGAAGAAGGGGTGCTGGCTGGGCGAGCAGCCTGAGAAGGAGCTGGTAATCTGGCTCCATTTGCTGCATGTCCATATGCAGTCAGAGGGAAGAAACTATATAATAGAAAGCTTGGTGTTTGCCCACGAAGGGACTGAGAAATGAGCACAGAGAAATGCTGGACGACCCCAAGGTCGGGGAGCTGGTGGGAGACGAGTAAGAACGAGGTTCTGGATATCGCTGCTGACATTTTGTAGCAATTTTCTGATCGCCAGTGTTTGGGTACATAGGTTATCGCAACAGAACAGGGTGGGGATAAATCAGGAAGGTTACCGTGGAGTAGATGAGCTCAAAACTGAGTCAGATAAAGCCTCTCGGTCTGAAATATGTGTTCTGGCCAAGGGACGGTGGTGGGAGGCGTGCAGGGAAGAATTACACACGAACGTATCACAACTGCCTCTCACATTCTCATGTTCATCTTATTCTTTACAAGGGCTGATACAGACATGATCTTGTGCTAACTTCACATGAAAGCCTGAGAAACTTTTCACAAATCAGGAACTAGGGCCCACAGATGTTGAGTGAAGTTTCCTACAATTCAGACACGCTACAGGGCAACGTCAGGCCAAGACCCCCGAGTTTATCCAGAGGGAAGCAAACTCAGTGCCTGTAGGGATTAGCCCAGGAGCACAAATGGATGAAGCTGGGTCCACTGCAGAGCAGGGAGCGCCCCGGACCGCCCAGATGCTTCCTCAGTGACTGACACTTTTTTTTTAAGTTTTATTTAATTAAGCAATCTCTACCCAACATGGGGTTCAAACTCATGATCCTGAGATCAAGAGTTGCACGCTCCTCCGACTGAGCCAGCCAGGTGCCCCCTGACGCTCACTTTTACCTGCATGCCAGGGGCCTACATGCCAGGTCAAGTCTTCCCAGTACCGCGCAGATCCCAACATCACGTTCTGTAATGACGCAGTCCCCTCAGGTGTTCAGAAATGACAAGAAAGCCAGGGTGGGGGGCAGATGGGGGACCTCCCTCAACTGCACAACAGTCTGGGTCTAAGAGCTCCAGAAGAGGCAGAAGAGAGAAGGAGAGAAGGTGGAACAAGAATCATGTTCAACCCTCGCTCAATACCTTACCCTGCTGTTTCTATGAAATCTTACCAGTGCTTCTGCACAGTAGCTTGCCGATAAAGCAAGGCAGAGATAGGCTGTCAGAAGGGAAATCCTGTGGGGCAACTGGGGGGCTTGGTCGGTTAAGCCCACTTTGGCTCAGGTCATGACCTCACGGTTCGTGGGTTCCAGCCCCGTGTCGGGCTCTGTGCTGACAGCTCAGAGCCTGGAGCCTGCTTCAGATTCTGTGTCTCCCTCTCTCTCTGCCTCTCCCCTGCTCATGCTCTGTCTCTGTCTCAAAAATAAATAAAAGCATTTATGGGGCACCTGGATGGCTCAGTTGGTTAAGCATCTGACTTCGCTCAGGTCATGATCTCACAGTTCATGGGTTTGAGCCTGGTGTTGGGCTCTGTGCTGACAGCTCTGAGCCTGCTTCAGATTCTGTATCTCCCTCTCTGCCCCTCCCCTGCTCCTACTCTGTCTCTGTCTCTCAAAAATAAAATAAAACATTAAATAAATAAATAATAAATTTAAAAAATTAAGAAAAAAAAAAAGGAGGGAAATCCTGTAATGCAAGAGCAGTTGTTGAAGCTTAAACCTCAAGAAGCTCCCCTCTGGGTGTGCCCCATCCTCTCACAGCAAGTACCCAGCTGCCTTCCCGCTTCTGGAAATGCAAGTTAAATACTGAATGGCTGAGCCCTTCGTGGTGTGGTCGCAGGACCCGCAACACAACAGTTCATGAGGGGCACCCACAGGAGGGGAGCCCGGCTTCTCATAATTCTAGGAAGCACAGTAAAGCTCAGCCCTGGGGCAAACTCAGTGCAGGCAGCCTTGGGGATGAAACGGGCACTAACAGTGTTCAGGGAATTCAGTGTGCCAATTTCAGGCAGGTTAACTGATTATGGCCCCGTCGTCCCCCAGGATGTTAATACGACAGTTTAAGACAGATATGGAGAGACATGGAAATTTAAGACAGAGAAGGTGAACAAAGCAAGTTATCAACTGATAACGGAAGGAAGGAAGGATCCCATGTAGATACACACACCCTCTGCCCCACAAGGCATCCACATATGTCTGGATGAGGTGCAAATGTATACAGAAAGATCTGAAAGATCGCAAACCCAATTTACCACAGCGGCTATTTCTAAGGCACGGTGGTTTGGTTAGTAAGAATAGTGAAACCAAACACATTATTGTACCTTGAACTTGCCAGGGCCTGAACAATCCCGTGGTGTGTCAGTACCCTTGGAAGAAAAATCTCTTCTTGCCTTGGTGTGCTATTGCTGCATGCATCTCTTCCTCCCGTTCCTTTTTCGTTCAAAATGTTTTAATGTTTATTTATTTTGAGAGAGAAAAAATGTCAGAGGAGGTACAAAGAGAGAGGACAGAGAGAATTCCAAGCAGGCTTTGTGCAGCACAGAGCCCGACACAGGGCTCAAACCCACAAACCATGGGATCATGACCTGAGACAAAACCAAGAGTCAGATGCCCAATCAACTGAGCTGCCCAGGCATCCCATCTTTCCCCCCATTCTAAAGCAAAAGCTTATCTACATGCCTGCTTCCTTGCTCAAACCACAAGGGCTTCATGGGCTAAACACAAGTCTCATTCAAATCTTTACCTCTAGCACAGAGCACACAGTGCCAGGAGCCTGGTAAGGCCAACTGAATGAATAAATGGCATGAACCAATGCAGACACCTGGGCACCCAGTGGTCTGAGGGCAAAAGAGGCAGTGACCTCAAGTGGCCCTCTGTGAGGGACAGCATGGTGCTCAGCTCTCAAGCCAGAGTCTTATTTATAATTTAGCAACTGCGTAATGCTTATGCTCTTCAAACAAGATGTTAAGATTTTATAGCACTCTACCTATCCATGGATATGGTCTACAAAGGAAGGTGTTCCTTCAAAGGGAGTTCTCCCGGTTTCCAAGGCCTGGGCACATGGGGTTGTCTTTGGCATGCCTTTTTATCCTTCATGCTTTCATATCTAAACCAGTGTGTCTCCTCTCCTTTATTTCTGTAGTGACAAGGGTCCCAGGATGCTGATCTCAGGGCACTGAGAGGCTCAGGCCACCTTCTCCCACGGCAAATGCCTCCTCTCCGACCCAGTGTGCCCACACAAATTCTCCTTGTCTGTGTCTTCCTCCAAGTAGAATGCCAGCAAGCTTGGTCCCATCCTAAGACTTGCTCACCCAGGCCACACCTGGCCTCCTTGCAGGTGGCAGAAGAAACTTCTGAAATGTCTCAGGCCACTGCCCTCCCCAAACGCTGTGTGACTGACATGAGACTGTCCAGGGTCTCATTTCCTTCTCTCCGGTTTGCACTCAACATCCCGAATCTGATTGCCTTATTGTCCAATACGGTCATTCCTTACTCTAAGGGCTGGGCATGCTTGTCACCCATCAGGAACTCGGTTGCCTGTCTATTTCCAGGATGCCTTTACCTCCTTCCACAGTGAAGTCTGCTTTCTCTCCAATCCCCACAGCCCATGCTGACTTCCAGGTCAAGCAACCTCAGGTGACTTTAGGGACTGACCAGGTAACTCCAGGGCAATGGCTGGGTATTAGGCAGAAGCGGGCAAGCATGTGCTGTGTGTGAGATTTTCAAGTCCGTGTTCTTGTAAGATACAATCAAAATGCTCAGACTGAAGGCCGCCAGTTTTCCAAGTGTGTGAACCTTACTTGGAGTTTTCGCAGACCTACAGCGTTCCTCATGGAACTCATAATTTCCTTACGAACACAGGTGCATAAAATACTGCACCAAGCACAAAAGGCTTCCTCCAAAAGCACTTTACAAACTAAACTAAAAAAATTTAAGAGCGCCTGGGTGGCTCAGTTGGTTGAGGGTCCAGCTCTTGATTTCAGCTCAGGTCATGATCTCACAATTTATGGGATCAAGCCCATGGGATCAAGCGCTGGGCTCTGCACTGATGGCACGGAGCTTGCTTATGATTCTCTCTCTCTCTCTGCTCCTCCCCCATTCACTCTCTCTCTTAAAATAAATAAATTTCAAAAACTCAATCTACAGTTTCTATATTATTATAGCAAATCCAATCGTTCATTTATTCAAAAATGTTTTGTGAGTTCCCTGTAGGTGCCAGGCACTAGAGATACAATGGTAAGGAAGAGATAAAGTCCCTGCTTCCTGGGAGCTTACATTTGACTCAGGGGAAGATTGAAGGCACAAAGAAATAAATGTGGGATATATCAAAATGGGGAGAGGCAGAGCCATGGAGGGGGAGCCCCCAGCACAATGAATGAACGGAGGCCACATGCCTACCTAGGACAGGCACAGACCGGGCAGGACAAATGTGTGCCGAGGCCTTGAGACAGGAACGACTTAGATATGTTCCCAGGCACCAAGGAAGCACTGTGGCAGTGACAGAGTGAGCAGGAGAGGGCAGAGGGAGGTGACACGGAGAGACGGGGGAGGCCGGGTTACGGGTAAGGACCATGGATTTCCTTCATGGGAAACCATTCAAGGGTTGTTAACAGAGAGATAATACAATTTGGTTTCTACTCTGAAGGGCTCAGGAAAGCCGCTGCCCGCTGAATGGAGAAAGCATGGCACAACAGAGATGTAGATTAGAATCGGGAATCACAGGTGCCTCTCTGGCCTGGTCACTGACTAGGGCTGGGTGACGCTGGGAAGGACACTGAACTCTGGTGACCCTGTGTGCCTCTCTAAGTATAAAGGGCAGTCCTGGATTGCTGTCCTTTGGGGACTCCAGCACTGAGTCAACACCTACAGGGACTCCACCAGCTAAAGCAAGTGTTTAATCATGGTCACAGAGGGCCAGCCTGGTACGTGATGCTGTAAACTTCTAGAAGCTCCACAAGTGAACCAGAAATCCTTACTCTGTGTGACTGACCAACAAAGCGATCCCTCTCCCCAATCCCAGAGGAGCACAGCACACCCAAAGGCTTAGCAGAAACAATGGGGGCCAGAAACGTGAGCAATGAAGGAGAGAAACATCCTTACTCATGCTTTGGTCAAGCACCAGCCATGCCCAGGTCATGTCAGGCTCCCAGGTCAGACTCAAAAGAGCTTCAAAGGACTCAGCATATGAAATAAAATGATCCGAGGAAGGGACGACTTATGACACCTGGAGAAACCCACCAACAGTCCTGCCCAAGGTCTACCTCCCACTCTAACAATGCTGTGACGACAGGTCAAAAATTCCCGCGGAGCAGGAGAGAGCTGTGGCATGCGCAGAGCGAGGGCCATGGGTCTCAGTTGTCCACAGAGCCTTTCCATTTCCCAGCAGTCCTAAGCAATGTGTCCGAAAGCACCACCATCCATCTCAACAGTCATGACATTTAACAACAAGAGCTAATCACTCTTCAGCCGACACAGGTATGCGCCACCTGGATACAGGTTATATGATCTACAAATACACCCCGGCCAACAAACCCAGCACTCAGGCAATCTGCAGTGATTAATCATGGGTAATCAAGCTCATGCTGTATTATGCAAAGATTCTATGGGACTGAATGCACATAAATTATCCCTTTCTTAGAGGTAAACACTTCTCTCTTCTCTATATTAGCATTCTGTCCATCAAGTTAAGATAAGTGTTTTCTTTTTAAAATACAGATGTGCTCAGCTAGCTCCTCTGTGACGGACAACGCCCAGGTGGCTAGGGTATAATGGCTAAACTCCTGGACTTCAGGGGTTCTGCTGAACTCTCCAAGCCCTTCACCATCTCCGCCCCGGACTCACTTCTCTCCGGTCAGCGGCACACACCACATGCTTGAACGAAACAGGAAGGCTCGCCATTTCCAGAACACAGTTTCGGCGCCATAAAGGGCATCCGATTTCAAGGAGATGAATGCAGCAAGCAGGGACAGATCCAGATCCTGAGTTAGACAAAAGCAATTCAAGCAGGGACCAAATTCATCCACCCACTCGCTCACTCACTGACTCACTCATTTCTCCAATAATTTTACCAGGCACCAGCTAGGCTGCTGGGAGGAAAGGGTACAAACAAGAATGAACAAGATACCTTCTGGCCTCAAGGAGCTTCTACTCTTTTCCATTAAAACATACAGAACTGTTGATATGTGACTGTTATTGACCTACAAAACAGATGATTCCTTATGGGACAACCCAACAGTTAGGCTAAACACCAACTATTCCCAGGTGATTTCTCAAGTAGGGATCAGAAATTGTCCCTTCTTAGAGACAGACAGCACCTGAAATGCCCCAAAGAGCAGTCATAATCAAAATGGGCTTACAGTACAAGCCTATACTCAAAAAAAGTCCTTGACAGAGGTTTATGTGTATGACCTTCATTAGCCTTCGAAATAAGAGCAAATTTCTAAAGTGGGGAGGTGGGGTACTGAGATCTGGATACCAGAGAGCCTGGATATATAGTGTACCTCCAAATTAGTGGCTATAGGCCCAAACTCAAGTCAAAACAGTAATATCCCATTCCAATTAAGACTAGAGGGAAAGAGGGGTAGAGTATAAGAATTATTGTCAGAATGCTTATCTCCAAATCTGGGTAGTCAAAAACCCCAGTAAGAGTTGGAAAACAAAAATAAATTATTATGGAAGTCCCAAGTTGATCATAAATATCTGGGCCCAGGTAACTTCTAATTATCATCAGTAGATGGGGAATTGCACCGCCTCCCACTTTTCTATGCAGCTGTATCTCGTAGATGAGGAAGCATTTCTCAGCCAAAGACTGACATGGGGAAGCCTGGGCAAACCTTCATTATAACCACAGAAGTGGTGCTTTTCCGTAAGACACTGTCAGAAACCCGGATCACATGTTCTCTACTCGGCCCCCTGGGGCTCCTGCCATAACACATATAGGACTCAGGTTGAGTCTAGAATGTCTACTTCTAACGTGGCCCTTTGGTTCTTCTTAGGAAAAAATCCTCAAGAACAATCCAGAGGAGAGCTCCAATCGGAAGATGTTATGATATGTTCACCCAGCATTAAGAACAACTAATCTTAGGCAATACGCCATTTCTGAAATCCATTTTCCACCCAACTTCTTCGAGACTCTAGAAACACGACAGAGTCATGTCCTTTTGTTCTTCAACAGAACCCCTGAAGCCTGGCATCGAAAGGTCTGGGATGTCTAGAAGCTGGGAGTTCTTCCATTCAGCCATCAGGAGTTTCCTTCTGTTCTTTGCTAACTTCCCACCATAAACAAACGCAGATGCTCGCTAGAACCTTGTATAGCACATTATTTTAGAGTGTTTTCTTTAAAAATATACATGTCTTAGGCCACAAAAGTTAGTTGTTTCTAGGCTTGGAAAAATACACTGTTTTGCACTATACAAACTAGACTTTTGGAATTGGACTATTTTGTGCCACAAGATTCTATACCTCATATTGGCATCCTATACACAATTGCGTGAGACCCACTGGGAGACCTAATCACACAGGTGCATTAAATTTTTTTAAGGTTGATTTATTTTTGAGAAACAGCGTGTGAGCCGGGCAGGGGCAGAGAGAGAGGGAGACACAGAATCTGAAGCAGGCTCCAGGCTCTGGGATGTCGGCACAGAGCCTGATCCAGGGCTCAAACTCACAAGCTATGAGATCATGACCCAAGGCAAAGTCGGATACTTATGGGACTGAGGCATCCTGGTGCCCTGAGGTACATATAATATCTACATGGCCAACATCTATTTGTGAGCAACCTTCTCTCCCCCTCCACCCACAAAGTTTTTGGAATTATTCCCTAGCAGTAACTGTGACCAGTAATTGGAGAGAATGGCTCATCAGAGTGATAATCACTTGTTTTTGTTGTTGTCATTGACAATCACTTTTTTAAAAACATTGTTTGTACTAGAAAGCTACTTCACCTCCTGCGTCAGGATGGGTGCCTCAAAGAAGGCAGCTATTCTGACTGTGAGAATGCAGTGCTTCTAGAACAAAAAGATACATGAATGAGAAATTTCTAGGAAGAAGTCCAAAGCTTACTCAAACCTTCCTAAGAAATGATGGGAAATCTGACGGCAGCCCTGCCTCACAAGCCCTCTGGAATGAACACAGTGAGGTCACAGGAGATGCTTGGACAGAAGGAGGGAATCAGTCGTGACTGAGGCCCTGGGTACAAACTTGTGCATAGGAGACTCCTTAGGACATTTGCAGGTGCAAGAAAATGGGGCGGTCCAACAAAAAACAGGGCAGATGCCAATGACATTCCAATGTGCGCCAAACAACAAAGCAAAGATACTGAGAAGTAGAACGCGTGATAGGAAACCAGCACGTAAGAGCCTGAGTGAGGAAACAGCCAACCACACGCCCCAGCAAGGAGCGCTCCGGGAACGAGCATTCCTGCCTCTTTAAACCTGTGGAAAATAACCACTGGACACTAGCTGCCAGCTTCAGTGCCGCCCAGAACCACACATTTCAGCCCACGCCAGCAGTGTTGCCAGCAGGTCTCGGTCTTTCCCTGTACAATTAAGGAAGAAAAGGTACAGTGGAAACAGAGAGAGCGAGAATGCCTTATCTCCCTTCCTCTTCCCTCCCAATGGGTCATTTGAGTAAAAAAATACAATAAAATTCTTAGATAAGCTTCCAACGGTTGTTCGGTTGTTCAGGGTCAGGTGACAGATAAGGGTTAGGGGGGACCAATGTGTGGCTCCTTGGGGTGCAAATCTCTGTGTAAGCTAAAATGCCCCCTGAACAAATGTTACTAAAGGATGCTAGTTAACTCAGGCGCGCACATGCAACGCTTTTACATGACAAGGCAGCACCTTCGACTGGAAACGAAAACCAACCAAAGCAAATGTAAAACCAAACAACCTGTTGCTCTGTCTTGGTTGACTTTTTGTGACAACAGGCCATTAATTGTAGCTCTGGGCAGGGAGTGAGTTGCCATCTTAGAATCCAATAACACATAGATTAGGCATTCTCATAGGCATTGCTGATACATAAAAACCATACTGTAGGCTTTTCAAGACATTGTTTAAAAAATGACAGAAGAAACTGAGAAGGGAGTGAAGACCAAAGAAAAGTGGGCCATAATTTACCAAATTTTGTAAGGACACTTGTGCCGATAGACATGGCTTGCATATTGTGTGAATCTGTTTTACATACTCATGCAATGTTTATAGCAGCACTATCAACAATAGCCAAATTATGGAAAGAGCCCAAACGTCCATCAACTGATAAATGGATGAAGAACATGTAGTACACACACACATACACATGCACACGTGCGTACAGACACACACACACACACTGGAGTATTACTCGGCGATCAAAAAGAATGAACTCTTGCCATTTGCAACTATATAGATGGAACTAGAGTATGTTATGCTAAGCGAAATAAGTCAGTCAGAGAAAGACAAATATCATATGATTTCATACGTCTATGAAATTTACGAAACACAATAGACGATGGGGCACCTGAGTGGCTCAGTTGGTTAAGCATCTGACTTTAGTTTATGTCAGGATCTCATGGTCTGTGAGTTCAAGCCCTGCATCTGACTCTCTGCTGTCCACACAGAGCCCACTTTAGTTCCTCTGTCTCTCTCTGTCTCTGTCTCTGACCCTCTCCTGCTTGCACACACTCAAATATAAACACTTAAAAAAAAAAAACACCCCATAGTAGATGAACATAGGGGAAGGGACGGAAAAATAAGACAAAAACAGAGAGGGAAGCAAACCATGAGACTCTTAAATACAGCAAACAAACTGGGGGAGTGTTGAAGAGTTGGGGGGGATGGGTTAACTGGGAGATGGACATTAAAGAGGGCACTCGTTGGGATGAGCACTGGGTGTTATACGTAAGTGATGAATCACTGGGTTCTACTCCTGAAACCAATACTACACTGTATGTTAACTAACTTGAATTTAAATAAATAAACAATTCCTCCCTGGCCTCCCAAGACAAATAAAGAGAGCACTGCTTTGAAGGGTGCCAAGTTACCAGCCACCCCCCCAAAGGGTCCCAGACCTGGATGGCCAGGAGGTGAAGGTGTGCTGTCTTACATCAAGTGGTCCAGAGCAAGGGCAGAAGCCCGGGCTAAAAGCATCAAGAAATGGCGGTGTACAGAAAAGCAATGACTGGGGCTGAAGAATGGGCAAGTCCAGCCACAGCTAAGGGACTGCAGTTCTAGCAGGAGGATGCTCACCCCATTGCAGGGGCTCACTGCATCCAACTCTATCTCTTGCCCCCTCTTCCAAGTCTTGGCTCTGGTCATACGAGCCAGTACTGGCAGCTTGGAGCCCGGGCACGCAAGTCCCCATGAAAACATTGTTCTGTTATGATTCTGCTCATTAGGTCCACAGGAACTAACTTTCAGTTTTCTGAGGATTAACTATGCTCTTCAAAGTTGCTGGGGATCTGACCTCTCTCTACCTGCATCAGGATGTCAACGGTCATTAATGTGTTCTGAATTGTAACCAATCATGTCACAGATGGACACTTGACCTGCACGCCATTTGTAAATTGGCTGTGACTGACTACAGGTTTTGACCTGTAATATTTTGGCCAAGATATGGGTTCTCCTAAGGCATAATAACTTTGGTGGGGAGTGGGAACTCTAGGCAAATGAATTTGGCTGTCAAGTGCTGGACTATCTGGCAGAGGTAAGTAGTTTAGGAAGTAGCCCAGTTAGAAGACTATTGCTCCTTTTAAGCATCATCATTAAATGTGTGGCAGCAGGAAAGGGGAGGAAAGAAAATTTTAAGATGTTGCCAAATAAGCCTAGTTTTGTATGACTGAATAATTGTAGGGGGTGGGGAAGACAGGGAGGTAGAATTAAGTACTACTCTGAAGACCTTTTCCTTTTTGTGTATTTTTAATTGAATAAAATCCATCATGCTAAAGTATACAATTTAGTGGTCTGTAGTATATTTACAATGTTGTGAACCCCTCACCACTATCTAATTTGGGAATATTTCCAATGCTCCTGTTAGCAATCCCTCCCCCAACCCCTGGAAAGCACCAATCTACTTTCCTTTTGTATGGATTTGCCCATTTGGGACATTTGATATAAATGGAATTATAAAATTCTTGGCTTCTTGTGTCTTTTTTTGCACTTAGCTAATTCAATCATGCCGTAGCATTTATGTCATTCATTGTAATGGCTGAAAAATATTCCATTGCATGGAAAGACAACATTTGTTTCTCCACTTGCCGGCTGGTGGACACTGGGTTGTTTCCACCTTTTGGCTCTTATGCATAATGCTGCTGTGAACATTTGTATACACGCGTTAGTGTGAACATATGTTTTCAAAATCATCTACATAGAGAGTTCTGAGGAACTGCCAACCTATTTTCCACAGTGGCTACACCATTTTATCTTTTCACAGGCAGTGTATGAAGGTTCCAATTCCTACGCATACTCATTTACACTTGTTATTTCCTGCTTATTAAAAACTTTTACTTAAAAAAAAAGACTTTGACATGAATCATCCTAAGTGGGTGTGAAATGGTAACTCATTGTGATTCTGATATACATTTCCCTAATGATGAACAATGTTGTACTTCTTCCATACGTTTTTTTTTTTTTTTTGGAAATTTACACATCTTCTTTGGAGAAATGTCCATTCAAATCCTTTGTCCCTTTAAAAATTGGGTTGTCTTGGGGTGCCTGGGTGGCTCAGTCAGTTGAGCGTCCAACTTCGGCTCAGGTCATGATCTCACAGTATGTGGGTTCGAGCCCCGCGTCGGGCTCTGTGCTGACAGCTCAGAGCCTGGAGCCTGCTTCAGATTCCGTGTCTCCCCTTCTCTCTGCCCCTCCCCTACTCATGCTCTGTTTCCCTCAGTCTCAGTAATAAACATAAAAGAAAAATTTTTAAATTGGTTTGTCTTTTTATAGTGGCATTGTAAGAGTTCTTTATATATTCTGGATGCTCGGCCCTTATCAGATATGTGATTTGCAAATATTCTTTTCCCATTTTCTAGATTGCATTTTCACTTTCTTGATAGTGTCTTTTGACACACACAAGTTTTTACTTTTGATAAAGCCCAATTCATCTATTTTTCTTTGATTGCTTGTGTTTTTTGTGTCCTGTTTAAGAAAATTTGCATAATCCAAGATCATGAAGACTTATCTCTATATTTCCTTCTAAGAGTTTTATAGTTTTAGCTCCTACCTCCATTTTGAATTAATTCTTGTATGTGGTATGAGACAGGGATCCAACTTCATTATTTTGCATGTAGGTGTCCGTTTGTCCCAGCAACAGTTGCAGAAGAGACTACCCTTTCTCTATTGAATGGTCTTAGCCTGTTTATTGAAAAGCAGTTGACCATAGATATTTAAGTTTATTTCTGGATCTTCAATTCTATGCTCTTGATCTATAAATCTGTCCTTATGTCGGCACCACTCTGTCTTGATTACTGTTTCAATGAGGTAAGTTATAAAATTGGTAACTCCAACTTTGTTCTTTTTTCAAGATTGTTTAGGTTATACATGGTCCCTTGATTTCCATATGAATCTTAGGATCGCCTTATGATTTTTTCCCCTATTTTCAAATTTGAGGCTCTTCTAAGCCCTCTCTGTAGATCATAACATGGGGAGGGGGAAAGAATATTTAAATGGGAATGAAGAGACATCAGTGCCTATCAGTCAGTTATGACTGCCTTCAGTGGGTCTGTTTTTCATTGTGTAAAGTTAGAGTTAGGAATAGATGATTTCTAAGTTCCAAATTAAAATTTCAGCATTCTAAAAAATACATATAAACGAACTAGCTATAGAAAAATTTTACATACCTATTTTGAGAGTTAGCCAGGAAGAGAGAGCAGAGTAAGAAAAAGGCTTAATTGCGCTGGAGTCCCAAGGAAGGCTAATACGGGATTGTAGCCTGAGAAGGGCAAGCCTGCAAAGCAACCTCAAAAGAATTCCTTCTCGGGAGCTTCTGGAAAAACAGGAAGACAAGCAGGGAAGTGTAGAGCATGGGAGCCCGGGGCGGGGGGGACTGCTCCAGAATGGCAGGAGGGGTCAATAGGGCTAGAAGTTGGGAGACTAAGGTAAAATGAACACTGAAAACTGGCGATGGTTATACTTATCAACACAGGGGTTCTGGTGGTCTGTGGAGAGTAGTTTTGGTGGAGTAACAGGGTGAGAAGCCAGAGCAGACCGCACTGAGGAATGAGCAGGAGGTGAAGGAGTGGAGGCGTGAAGGATGGACAGCTATGCTGGAAAACTGGAGAGAAACAGTAGTCGCCGAGGGAGAGAAGGAGCAGGAGCCAAGGGAGGATTTTGCCTTTTTAACTTGAGAGAGATTTGAGGCCTAAATGCCAATGAAAGGAGCCACAAGGGGAAAGGCTAATGATCCAGGGGAGAGAGAAGAAGGTAGTAAGATATGTTGATGGTCATGGAGGAGGGCACCTGTGGGGAAGAGCACTGGGTGTTCTATGGAAACCAACTTAACAATAAACTATAAATAAATAAATAAATAAATAAATTTTTTAAACGGAGAGAAAAAAAGGCCAAAGGGGGGAGTCTTCAAGCCACAGGTGAAGAGACTGGCTTTAGACAGAGGACACGTGTTCATCTACAGCAGGAGTGAAGGAGGAAAGGGTGAGCAGGGATGCACGTAGGTTTATTTAACGGTAGAAAGCCGAAGAACTTTCCTTCTGAGAGCTTTCATATTCTCGGAGGAGAAACCAACTAGGCATCTGCCGGGCTGGGGGAGAGCAGGAGGGAGGAGGGCTTGTGATGAAAGTTCTCCACAGAAAGCAGACACAGAAGCTGGACTGAGAAACCCGGGGGGGGGGGGGGCCAGGCAGTGGTGTGGGCCACACGGGGCTGAGGACCATGAGCTTACCATGGTGTGGGGAGCGGCTAAGATCTCAGCTGCTTGGCCATTTTGCTGTGGGTTTGTCACTCCCTGAAGGGAGCTGCAAATAGGCAGGGGAGCGCCACTCCCTGTCAGAGAAGCCAGAAGACCAAAGATCAACCGCCTGCAGGCAGGGTAGTATTCGGCCCCTCAGGCGCTGTGCTAAAACAATTTAGTCCGGTTCCTCTTTCACTCCAGTCTTAATCTCTTAACCCTGTTTCCTAGCAACCGACCTACGTCAGCTACGTTGTTTGTCTCGCCCTGAAAGCCTTTATAAGAGACAGTTTTCTAAATAAACTCTCTCTCTTGCCTGATCGGAAACCGTGAGTAGTGTTTTTACTCTCTGCGTCTCCCTCTTCCGAGGCCCCTTGTCTCTCTCCCTCCCTCAGGAAAAGAACCTACGAGGACTTACCGCCCCACGGGCCGAAGCGGCCGGGGCGAGACACGACACCATGGCCCCAAGACCACAGGCTGGGAGACTTTCTAGAGCTGCCTCCCCCCCGCCCCACCCCAGCACACAGACCGTGTGGATCCGCCCCCGGGCCGAAGCAGACTGATCTCTAAAGTGGCCAACCAACCAGTCAGCTCAATTTTTCACACCCATCTTGAGCCAGAGAATTCGAGAACTCCTGGTAGTTCTCCACGTTCACTGCAGGACTCACGTGTGTCAGATTCTCTCCCCTCATGCAGCACACTTGGTACTTGGTTCACAGAAGAGAACTGCTGAGCCATTACTCTCCCCCCGAAGAAAACAACCTTTGGGTCCCCAACTTTCCTGCCAAAGCTACTGATGCTGCCACTGTGGTAAGACATCGAAAACAGAGCCAGCCATTGGGCACCACCTGGCAACGCTCATATTTTGCATTTTGCTAATTAAAGAAAAAAAAGTTGAGTAGTGAATTGCTGCAAGTATTACCTTCCCAACCTTCTTTCAGTGTTCTCCAGATTCCACCCCCTGCCATCTACAGTGAATGCTTTTCACGTATTCTTCACTGTAATGCAATGTGGACAACTTGGTCCTCGCACCTGATGCCTTCAGTGAGGACCAAGGGACGACGGGGACTCCCACATTCTATCTGGAGTCGTGTCAGGATAAAACCATTGTCATCATTCTACCACTTTCTTGGCATGACGCCACGATCTTGCACGACAGGCATGTTTCTGGGCAAATGGTTCCCATGTTGCTCCATGTGTGTGAAATAGGTGCTCCTTCCTAGAACAAGGCCACGCTTCCCGGAGGTGGCAAGAGAAGTTCTTGCCCGGTGTGGTGTGGGTTTCCTTCTGGATGCTTCCTCAGTGGCTCTTCATCGCCCTTCCCACAACACCAGCCTGTATCGTAGTGCAGTCTTGCTTCCCAAAACTTCCATTTCCATTAGATAAACACTCAGGTTTCTCCACCTCCTCTGAACCTCCTCCATTCCCCTAATAAGGATTGCCTCTCACCTCCAAGAAATCCTGAGCCTCGATTCCTCCTAAAATTCTCCTTGAACCCCCCACTTCCACCCTTCACCTGCCTGCCCTGACTAGTGGCACTTGGACTCCAATGTCCACCCCTGCCACCCTCCATCTCCCCACAGACTCAGACATTCATGACTCAGCCGCACATCTGCACACATTGTGCTTTCTTGGTGACAGTTATGGATTCTGTCATCGTGTTTCAAGTACATACGTCTATTTGCCTGGTCCCCTCTCATATATGACATATAAGAGAGGGGATCAGGAGTTTGTCAAACTCCCGTAGCATAGCTGCTTCCTCTGCCGTTGCTTTTGGGAGTGCCCAGAGTTCAATCATTGCTAACTGGCGCTGAAGTCAGAGGGAAAACACTTGGCCACGTGGAAAGGAGGAGGTCTGGAAGAGACCAAGGGGCAGGGGCAGTAAAAAGAGAACTGGACTGGCAGCCAAGTTACCAGCCGCCAGCCACTGACCAGCTGCCTTAACCTTGATTAAGAGGAAATTGAAGGGGGAGGGGCGTTTACTTGTAGAGAGCAGGTGGCCACTAACATCTGTGGGAAGAGGATGATTTTTCAGACCATGAGACCAGAAAAGAGTTTCTGGAAATAGAGCACCAAGGACATCCAGAGGAAGGCAGCAGAAGGCTAGATGGAGAAGTTTCCTCACCAAGGACTCGATATGGCTTCAGGCCTCCCAGACTCAACAGGAAAAAAAACTAAGCCTTAGACAGCAATGTGACCATACTCAACACTAGTGAATTGTGCATTCAAACACGGTTAAGAGGATAGATTATGTTATGTGCATATTACCTCAATTAGCCATGATACTGAGAGAAAGAAACTAAAGCACATAATGTTGCCAGTGGGATTGTTTTTCTGAGGGATGCCTGAAGCCAAAGGTAGAGGTGGGAGAAAGAAACTACCAGTCCAGTGATCCTTCACCGCTGCATTGTCCTTGCTCTCACCATCTGAAATAAAAGTGAGGTGTAATGTACACTTATCAGATGAGATGAAGTGGCTGAAATTAATCTGGCTCAGGGAACTTTAGAATAATTTTCCGGGGTCTTCAAAGGAAGAAGGAGCTAGGTGAAGGCATTAGGATGCAGAGGTGGATAGGTTCAGCCACAGGCTTAAGCGGCTCTGGCTTCTTCCTACCACTGTGCTTTTCCATCTACACCAGGGGGTTGCGGAAGGGCTGAAGGAACAGTAGTTAGTCTATGCACATCTGGTGTTTGCTCTCTGGTGGGAAAGTACACACAGGCACACCTCACAGTTAAGTAAACAGAGTCACTCCATGCCCCCTCTGAGCACCGCTATGTCCCTCCTGGACTATTGCAAGAGTCCGGCCAAGTCTCCTGGTATTCACTCTGCTCCTCCCACCGTCTATGTCCATAAAACAATCAATGTGATTTTCAGAAACCTTAAGTTAGTCCGCGTCACTCTTGAGATTGGAGCCTTCCAGGGCCTTCCCATCTCTCCCCACTGAGCCAAGGTCCTTACAGTGCCCTCCGAGGTGATGTCTGGCCCCTTGTCCCCTGTGTCCTACTGCTCTTTCTGGATTCATCCATCCCAGCCCCCCCCTCCCCCATCCTCTGATTCCTCAAACACTCCAAGCACAGTCTCCTCTCTGGGTGCTGCACTGGCTTTCTGCTCTGCCTGGGATTCTTTTCTTCTCAATATCCACAGCTCCCTGCCCTTTCTTCAGGCCTCTGCTCAATTATCACCCGGTTAGCTTCACTTCCTTGATGACCCTACAAAAACCAGCAAGTTCTCGTCCCATCCACTTAATCTGGCCTGACTTTCCTCCACTGTATTAAATACTACCTAACCCAGTACGTCTTTAGTTATATATTAGTTTAGTGCCTCTCTCCCTCCACTAGTGAGGGCAAGGGCTCTGTGTCGTTTGCTGCATCAACTCCCTTGGTGTCTGACGGGTGCTCAGAAAATAGTTGTTGAATGAATTAAGGGCCTAGATGACTCTTACAGGCAACTGTCACTAACCGAAATTCAATGTGTGTATCTGAAAAGAAAAAAATAAAGGCAGAAGGGAAATACATGGCCACAGCATGCTCCTTCCCCTAAGCGCAACTTACTTCAGAGATAAACAAATGCGAACTCAGAGCAGAACTATTTAGAAGAGACGGGGTGGGGGGCTGGGATACAAAATAAAACAGCTGTACTGAGATCGTCCTATTAGTCAGGAGTTAGCAACAGCGCATTAGGCGGGCTGCCTCCAGGATCCACTGTTGCTGAATTAATTTCAGTTGTCACTAACATAAATCTAACCCTAAAAATAATTATTTCCACTCAGATATATTGTCCTTAGCTCTCTGGTTCACAGCGTGGGCCCCGGGCCTCTCACTGGTTTCCTGATTCATTTTTCTCCCCAGGGCCATAAACTATGCCCTCTGAATATAATGAATCGCTTACTGCCCGAAGACAAAAGAGTCTTTTCATTCTTGTAACTGAGACAATGAATCTACCTCGTTAAGAACAGAGAGGGTGGTCCCTGGCCATCAACTACATCTTCATGAGAAATACCCAGTAGGACGTACGGAGTCTGGGAGGCCACCAGGTTCAGAAAGTCTATGGTTGTTACTAATATATCTGATTCGGAAGCTATAAATCTTTTAAGGGATCCTGGTTTTCTTCCAGAGGCTCTTACCTATTCAGTGAAAAACTGCATGCTCATGGCTGTACGTCATATGTGACGTTTATTCAATATTCTGAAAAGAATGTTTATTGCAACCATCATCATGGACTCGGATCTATTACATTGATCATTTCTGTAGGTCCCATGAATGCTCCACTCTTATTGGAGAGAAGACAAGTGGCAAGGATTTGGAAACCCATGAACTTGGTAATATAAGTACAGTTCGTCCACCCAAGTGCTCCCCGGCTCTCTGCCAGGACACCATGGAGGACACGATGAACATGTCTCTGTCCTCACAGAGCCCTGATGGGAACAGCATGTCTGGAAATGATTCTGAAATCAGCACCGTGAGGGCAGAGATATTCGATTATTTTGTGTTATGAGGAACGTCAAGCATGTTGACCGGTGCACAGCTTCGCAGTGACTGTTGAGTGAATAAAGAAAAGCACCTGACCCACGCCTGGCACCTAGCAGGTACTCGCGTGTTGCTTTTATACTGTTGAATTTCTAGACCCTGCCGTGCTGCTCCCCTACACACCGGGCAAACGCACGAGTCCTCTGACAGGAAGTCCCAAGGGGGCCACCCATTCACTGTGTGGGTAACAAGACAGACACACTTGTAGAGAGTTGTGAGAGGTTGGCGGCATGCAGCCAGGACTCATGAGGGAAGGTAACATCTCTGCATCCTTTCCCGCATCTCCCAAAACGGGAGCTCGAGTGTAAGCTCCTGGGATGCTCCCAGCACTGTGGGCCTAACTCTACACACACATCCGGGGAGCTGAGAGAAGCGCTGATGGCTCATTTTACATGGCCACCCCACGAAACAGCTACAGTGAACTGGTGGGTCAAGCAGTGACATCAAAAAGATGCTCATTATAACGGTACCCAAGAAACTCCAGAAAACAAATGAGTCCTTTACACAGAGGTAAAACGAGTAAAAGATGTGGATCAAGGTGGCTTGTTAGACCAGTCCCATGGACCCGACGGGGTAGAAACCCACATGGAAATGACCTGGAACATTAACCAGAAAGAAATTGGGGACACACCCGTACTTGTCTCTGGCAGCAAGGATTACAATGGATATGTGACCATATTTTTCTCATCAAGATAAAAAGCTTCTGCAAGGCAAAGGAAACAATCAAAAAAACTAATAGGCAACCGACAGAATGGGAAAAGATAGTGGCAAATGGCATATCAGATAAAGGGCTAGTATCCAAAATATACAAGGAGCTCACTAAACTCCATACACGAAAAATGAAAGATCCAGTGAAGAAATGGGCAGAAGACCTGAATAGA
>PJEM01008307.1:0-31174 GCA_004023845.1 Helogale parvula
TTTTTTTTTTTTTTTTAAAGTTTATTTATTTTTGAGAGAGAGACAGAGACAGACAGAGAGAAAGCATGAGCACGAGTGGGGGAGGGGCAGAGAGTGAGGGAAAAAGACAGAATCCCAAGCAGGCTCTACACTGTCAGCACAGAGCCTGAGGTGGGGCTCAAACCCATGAACTGTAAAATCATGACCTGAGCCAAAACAAGAGTTGAAGGCTTAACCCCTTGAGCCACCCAGGTGCCCCAAGAAAAACGTCTTTTGTATGTCTGTTCCCATTATTGATTGTGGCTTGGTACCAAGGTCATTACTTTTCCAAGCCCAAAGATAATACCAACCAACCACAGCTACCATTTTTGAGGACTCACTGTGTGCCAGGCCTTTTGCTCTGAGTTATACTTCTGTTCTGTCACTTAATTTTCATTCTGTGAGGCTGTTTCTTTTACCCCATCTTACGGATGAAAATGAGCAACAAAGAGATTAAGTAAGTCCTCCTCCCTCCTGCCCTCGAAGGCCACGCAGCTAAAAAGTGACAGGTTTGGAAAACTGGATAGAGAAGAAGGACAATTCATAACTGGGCTGTGACTGTCATGAGGTCGTTTAAATGGATACATGAGAATTTTCTGCCCCGAAGTTGATGTTAGCTTGGTACTCTCTCACCCAGGGCTGCTGCTGTGGCCAGAGCCAGTTCTCACCCTCCTCTCTGGTGGCTTCCCCTACAGCCTGCACTTGTTATTTTGTAGACCTTTAAAGGTGCCATGTTCTCATTTTTGATGACATGAGTTTTAGACCTTGTGAAATCAAGGAAGGTGCTGGAACTAGGTGGATAATGGGGAAAGGTCTCCAGCAGAAGGGGCTGCGTGGGTAGTGGTGCAGAGGCATGAAAGTTGTGGCATTTGGATAATCTAGGATCCGTAGCCTAGGTCAGGGCAGCCTGCGGTGAAAGATGAGGGCAGTGAGTAATTGGAGGCCATGTTGTGCAGGACCTCGAATGCCAAGGTGAGGAGTGTGCACTTAACTTTTTAGATCCGTGGTTCTCGAGATACAGCTCTCAGACTAGCAGCAGCAGCCCCTGGGACCTTGTTAGAAGTGCAGAACATTAGGTCCCAGCCCAGACAGCCCTGCTGAATCAGAAACTGTGGGTGGGGCCCAGGAGTCTGTGTTTTAAGGAGTCCACTAGGTGACTCTGATCCTTGTTTAGTTCGGGAACCGTTTTAGGTAATGTGAGCTCACTGGCAGTTTTCCACAGGGGAGGGACACACGTTTTGCGTTTTAGAAAGAAATCAGGTTTGAGGGGACAAGAGTCATACCAGAAAGCAGTAAGAAAAGCAGGTGTGATGCAGGCATCATTTGGTCAGGAAAGACTTCAAAAGGAACATTTGAGCTGGGTCTTGCAGGATGCCTAGGACTTCTCCAGAGGGATAGGAGAAGGAAGGGCAGTCTAAATAGATAGCATATGCAGAAGTTTGCCATGGAGAAGGCTTGTTCTCAGCTAGCGTGTTGAAAGATACACTGACTTCTTGGCGTTTCTTTCTGTGTGGTGGTTCTCAGATCCAGTTCCCCGTGTGGCTCCCGGAGCCGGCTTTGCCATGGTGGTGCCTTCGACAAAACCAGGCCCGGACCTGGGGTCTGTTCTCAGGGCTAGGGCTTTGGTGTTGCCCAAGTGTCCTGGACCCCTGCCCCACTGTGACATTTGTAATCTTAGCAAAACCCTTCTGTGGTTTTTCATGGTCACTTCTGCTTTTGAATATCAAGTGGTGCAAGTAGGGGAAAAACAACTCAGAATATTCTAGACCAACACCGTCCAATAGGAAGATAATGTGAGCCACCTACATAATTTTAAATTTTCTTGAAAATAAAGTTTTTAATGTTTGTTTATTATTTTTGAGTAAGAGACAGAGACCAAGTACGAGCAGGGCAGGGGCAGAGAGAGAGGGAGACACAGAATCTGAAGCAGCTCCAGGCTCCGAGCCCCATGAACCATGAGATCATGACCTGAGTCAAAGTCAGACACTTAACCAACTAAGCCACCCAGGTGCCCCTATAATTTTAAATTTCCTAATAGCTATAGTTTAAAAAGATGAAGTTAATTTAAATAATACAATTTATTTGACCCAGTACATCAAAAGTATTATTTTGACACAGAATCAATATAAAAATTATTCATGAAACATTTTATTCTATTTTTCATTCTAAGCCTTCAAATCCAATGTGTGTTTTACACTTAGAGCACATCTCAATTCAGGAGCTACATTTTCATCAGAATTGTCTGTTTCGATGTCATAAAATTTACCGTTGACAAAAGGGATGCAATGTTGTCTCCACATCCTTAAATGTTTCCTAGCAACAGAGTTGAGTGTCAGATTTTAAATTGAAACTAACCAAGAGTGAATAAAGTGCCACATTTCGTTCTGCACCAGCCACGTTTCAAGTGCTCGATAGCCACGTGTGGTTAGCGGCTACTGGATTGGACAGTGTCGACAATGCGGCTCTGGAGGTAGACCCAGGACCCCAAAAGGAGGGAGCCGGGGAGTCCCTGGGCTGCCTTCAGGTCCTCCCTTTGGTTTACAACAGCCCCTGCTCACCAGCATCCCTCCTGTCCCCAACCCCAGCCCTGAGCCAGATCTTGGTCTCTGGGAAGGTCTTTTGAGGGTTGGGTCTGCTTTCCTACAGGTGTCTGGCTGGGAGTGGGAGAATGGGACGAGGGGAAATAGTTAACAGTCACGCCCCACGGAGAACAGCCCTGGTGTACCATCTGCCAATTTCTGTTGTGTGAACATTGCCGCTTTGGTTAATTTCAGGCTGCAAACACCATGTCACTCACGAAGCTGGAGAGAGGTCTGGCGTAGTACACCATGAGAAAGTGTTTCTGCCGTACAGTTAGGGCACGTGTAAATGATTCCGGGAGTGTAGATTGAGTAGAACGTGATACGATCAATAGGGAAAGGGTGGGTTTTGAGTGTTTATAATCATAGTTTTTGACGTAAGTCCAAAAGCTGTCACGTTATATAACTTAATTTTTAATCACGGTTGTGTTTAACAGCTGGCTTACAAAAATTCCTGAAAATTTCACAATCCGTATCCCAAGCCAGTCAATGCGAGCTCTGGCGCACCACCGGCGCCCGCCCAGAGGAGTGTTGACTAAGCCACAGAACACTGCAGCTGGGCGTCATGCTGCCATCCACTCATCTGGAAGATGAGACAGCTCAGGCCAGAGAGGCTGTGGGGTTTGCCTGAGGTCACACAGCAAATTAGTCACAAGGCCAGACATACAGAAGTCTTGAAAACACTGAGGATGAGAGAATCTTTTCGTGTTACACTGCCCTGTAGAAAGTCCTTCCACAGCTCCCCAGAAAGTCTTCCAGACCCATTACGCGGCACGCAGGCTCTGGTCTCCCATCCACGGACGCTTGCCCAGACCTCTTCTCAGCTCCTTGCAGGCGGCCCCTCCAGACCTTTGCTCGCCTAGCACCCTCTTCCAGGCATGCCCTTCCCATTGTCACCTGCCGTCAACAAGAGCATCACCGCCTCCACGAGGCGTCTTCACTCCTTCCCCCTGCCTCTCGGTGGGATGTGCCTCCTCTTCCTCTCCACTCCATTTGTTCTCTCTCCTTCTACCAGGCATGTTTTAGCATAGTCACCGTCTTGGTGTCCCCTCCGGGAGTCTGGGTCCTGCCTTCATTCTTGCCCAGGACTGGCCCAGCACAAGGGAGGGAGTGGAGGTCCAGGCCGGTCCCCTCGAGACAGCTGAGGCAGGGGTGCTGGGTGGCTTGGTCAGTTAAACATCCGATTCTTGATTTCAGTTCAGGTCATGATCTCATGGTTCATGAGATCGAGCCCCGTGCTGTCAGCGCAGAGCCTGCTTGGGATTTTCCCTCTCCCTCTCTTTCTCTCCCTGTTTGCTCCCCCCTTCTCTCTCTGTCTCTCTCAAAAATAAATAAATAAACATTAACAAAAAGAAGACAGCTGAGGTGCTTGGGGTGAGTGAAGCCCCACAGAGCTGTCCGGAGGCTGACTTTGGCTTTGTTCTCTAGCTAGTGATGGCTGATGGGGAGGAGGGAAGCTTTTCCCTGCGCTGAGTGGAAGAGAGGTGAAGGTGGCTGGAGTCCTGCTTTTGCACATGGCGAGCATTTTGAAGCCCCTCTGATCAGGGCTTCTGACCTGGCTTGGCCTTTTTGATGAACACAAACCCTAAGTCTTGATGTGTTTGTTACCTGTTCACCCCAGGACATCCGGCCTTGGCCTCTCCAAGGGTAGAGGTGTAATGTTGGGGCAGTTAACCCTGCAGCCCCCCGCAGACTGCTGCATTCTCCACTTAGTCATTTAACCAAGTCGCTCTCGGGTTCCTTCCTTGTGCTAAGCCTTGTCCCAGGTCCTTTGATACAGAAATTGATGCAGGCAGACTGGTCTGAGGACCCAGTGGGGGTCCCACAGGACCAGCCAGAGAGGCTCCTTGGCTTCATGCAGGATGGAAATCAAACTCAAGCCAGCAGGAGGTGAAGCCTAGGGACGGGGCAAGCCACCTCCAGTGTGTGGTCTGAGAAGCCCCTCTGAGGAGGTGACCTTTGAGAAGGAGCCAGTGGAGGGAGACCGAGGTTACATCAAGTGTGAGGCTCTGAAGTGGGAGAGCGTTCACTGCGTTTAAAGGCAGTGCAGGGCAGCGTGCCTGGGTGGGAGGTGCCTGGGTGGGAGGAGACGGGTAGGGAAGGGAGGAGTTGCTATCTTGTCTTAGGTGCTGGGAAGCCCCGGGGGGGTTTCAAGCAGGGTAGTGCCTGCCCTCTTCTTCAGCCATCAATCCGATTGTCTGAGTCCCTTTGCTCCTCCTCCGTGCCTGTCACCTGCATTTCCTTCTTCCCTGCCCTGCAGGGAAGGAGTGAGGTCCAGTCCAGTCTCTTGGTGCCAGTATGGGTGTTAGCCTTTGAGTCTCCATCTCTTCAGTGCAAATGGAGAGGATGATGACGCTTATCCTATTGTAAGGATGAAGTGAGCCTTGCAGGGCAGGTGTGGGCAGTAGTGTCTGGCACAAAGTGGGTGCTTAGTTAATGCCATCGTCCCCCTCTCCCCTCTTCTCTCAGCCCTTTTGCCCCATTCCCTGGATGCTTCCCAGCTCTTACCGCTAGTTTCCTGCAGCTCCCTCTCTTCTTGCTTCTCTGCCTTTTGCCTGGTGAACCTTCCTGAAGCCTCGCCGTGATTTTCTCCTCCTGGAACAATTAGGAAGGTAATGTTCGGGTTAGATGACGACACCGACTGTGAGGAAAAGCCTTTCTTGTGCACGCAGCAGGCCTGGGCACCCTGGCCTGCCCTGGAGACCTGGCACAGGTCAAGTTTGGAAGACCCCGTGTCCCCCGCTTTCATCCAGTCAGGAAGCTTTGTAGTGGGTTTATTTGCCCAGCAATCTTTGCTGAGTATCGAGCAGAGCAGGGACTCTTCTGCGTGGCATGGGGGTCTGTACAGTCACGGAGTCTTCCTGGTTTTCCCTGGGCATGAACGAGCCGTTCTCAGGGCTGAGCGTCTACACTGTTTAGAGGAAAGTCTCGATAGGGCTCCTGCTTCCACAGCTCGTTTGTTTGGCTGCCGCTGTAATAGTTAGCCTTCTTTTTTAAGTGATTCACTTAAAAGTTTTTTTTAATGTTTATTATTTTTTAATTTTTTTTTTGAGAGAGAGAGAGAGAGAGAGAGAGAGAGACAGTGTGAATGGGCAAAGGGCAGAGAGAGAAGGAGACACAGAATCTGAAGCAGGCTCCAGGCTCTGAGCTGTCAGCACAGAGCCCGACACAGGGCTCAAACTTGTGAACTGTGAGATCATGGCCTGAGCCGAAGTCGGATGCTTAACTGACTGAGCCACCCAGGCGCTCCCCCTCCCTTTTTGAGTTTATTTATTTATTTTTAGAGAGAGAGAGAGAGAGAGAATGAGCATGAGTGAGGGAGGGGCAGAGAGACAGATTCCCAAGCAGGCTCCACACTATCAGCACAGAGCCTGACACGGGGCTTGAACTCACAAATCATGAGATCATGACCTGAGCCCAAATCAAGAGTCAGATGCTTAATTAACTGAGCCACCCAGGCGCCCCCCACTCTTTTTATTTTTTTTAAGTTTATTTAGTTTCAAAGAGAGAGTGGGGGAGGGGCAGAGAGAGAGAGAGAGAGAGAGAGAATCCCAAGCAGGCTCTGTGTTGTCAGTGCAGAGCCCAACATGGGACTCGCTTTTTAGAATTTAAATACATTTCTTTAAAAAGAAATGTTCATCTCACTACCCTACATGGAAAACTAGGACCCACTTGTCATAAACAGAAATAAAAGAAAATAAAGCAATTCTGTTAAATCCTAACCCGATTCCTTCCCCTGGCAAAGCCTTCAGCCTGGGCACGCCGCTCCCTGTTCAAAGGAGGTTGTCACGATGGGCCTCTGCGGCACATTAGTACCGACTCCCCACTCTCAAACTGACCCCCAGAGTAGCCCCGTGACTCCGGTCTACACCCGGGGTTTGGATCGTTCTCTGTGTGTGTGGAGTTGTCCTGTACGTTGTAGAGTGTTTAGCAATGTCCCTGCCTCTACCCGCTGGATTCTAGTAGAACGTCTCACCTCCCAGCCCAGTCTGACAACCACACATGTCTCCAGATGTGGCCACATGTCCCCTGGGGCGGGGGGTGGAGGGCAAAATCACCCCTGTTGAGGACTACGCGTCTTTACCACCCAGTGTTTCGCTGTTGGGATGGGAGGGTATCTATTATGCCAGACAGGCTGTGAGCTGTGCCCCTCACCTGCGGGCGAAGCCTTGAAGCAAACTGCAACCTGATGTCTCGGGCCAGATCGGACCTGCAGACACTTGTTGTTCAGCATGCGAGATGCTTTTAGAAATTTGTTGGAACATTTTGTCAGATTCTGGCCTCGAACATTCTGGAGATGCGGTCTTATAGGCTACCTTTCCGCATGGCAGCAACTGTCTGGGCCCCACAGACAGGGTGCGTGTTCTCCGGTTAGCCTCAGACCTCACCGCTCCCTGATGCATTCCCGATACCGAGGTCTGTTTGTCATTGGGTTGTACTGCTGTTGAACTTCAAGTAGAATTGAGAGGAAACATTTCTCGGTTCGCGTCTCTGTCCAGACTGAGGAAAGTAAGGATGAACAAGATGATCGTGTTCCTAGAAAAATGCTGAGAGCATATTTTTTCATGCACGCAGCCTCTTTTGCCCCATAAGTCACCAGACCTGGTGGGCTCTGAAGTCAGGACTCCTGGCCTAGGGAATCCAAAAGTAGGCTTGTGGGGAATCTGTGAACTTTCTGGACACGTGTACCAACTGTGCGTGTGTGTGTGTGTGTGTGTGTGTGTGTGTGTGTTTACTACCCAGAAGGAGTGACTAGGGGCTTTTCAGAGAGTGACTTCTTGTCTGAAAATAAACATTCTGCGAAGAGGAAGTGCAGGTCCCAGGGTCACAGAGCAGGGTGTGGGTGGGAGGGGCCCACTGTCCACACAGGTCCCTGTGACCACGTTTCATGGTCAGGGTTTCCGTGGCTTGTCGCCTGGGGCGAGGTGGCCAGCTGTCGGTCGCTGACAGAGCTTGTGTATCTGGCCTTAAACAAGCCAGAGCTATAAAGAGAAGGTCATGTTAGAAAGTAGTTAGCACCTCTGTCTATACCTAGAAAGTGGCTGGGTGTGGCAGGAGCCTGGGCTGGTGGTGACAGGAGACTTGAGATCTCCCCAGGTCTGAGACCAGCTTGCTGTGTGAGGTAGCCAAGCTCCGTCCCCTCTCTGTGCCTCTGCTCCCTGGCCCACAATGCCAGGGGCTTGGGCGGGTTGAGCTCAAGGAGGTCTTTTCACCGAAGTCGCCTCATTTTGTCCTGACCCAGGTTTCTCTGGAATCTTGAATTCTGGATTCATAGGCATCAGTATTGTGGGCCAGGACCCCTTCCCACGGGCTCTAGGCTACTGCCCCCCGGGAGCAGCCTGGCATTCACTAACCTCTCCTCTCCCTCTGGATTGGCTCTGTGGGGCACCCACTTGTTGGGACACACACCTACCCTCTCTAGTACCTGAAGGTCTGCACAGCTTCTCAGTCCTTTGAGGTAGATGTGTTATGACTTTCTTGCCATTCCCCTTCTACATCCCCTTGAGGAGGGAAAGCGGGGGAGGAGGCTTTTGTAGCTCCTTGGACTAGAGGATGAGTCAGGAGGCAGGGGGGATGAGAAGGAGGAGTCAGCAAAATAACCTTCCCTTTGCTGGGTTTTTTCATGATTATCTCACCGAATTGTTCCAAATCTATGGGATAGAGATGCTGTTACCTCCATTTTACAGATGTGAAGACCAAGGGTCAGAGAAAGAGAGAGTGACTTGTCTGGACTCACATCGTTTCCAACCCTGATCATCTGGGCTTCAAAACCTTGTCCCCTCCCCCCTGCAGTGCCCCTCTGTGGGTGCCAACTCTGGGCACCACCAGGAACAGTTCAAAGGATACAGTGTGTGACTCACTGCTGTCCACCTGAGGAACCCACTGTCCAACAACACTTTCGGGCAGTGCCTGGTGGGGAAGGGGGCTGGGAGCCGTGGATGGACAGGACAGCCTGGCGCTGCCGGGAGTCCTGCCGTCGGAATGGCTGGGCTGGGGCCTGTGTGTCACACTCACAGGAGCAAGGGTGACTCTGTAGTCTGGGCATTTGTCCACCACATTCTCAAGCACGTCCACAAGGCTTTTGTCTGCTCTCTGACCCTGTCGGCCAGCTGTCTTCCCCTCCTTGGTCCTCCTGTGTCCCCCTCACATTCCTTCAGTCTGTCAGGCACGGGCTTTGGAGTCGCCCAGACCTGGACTGGAATCTGCCTCCTGTGCCGCCTCATGACCCCAGACGTATCTCTTCCTGCTTCAGAATCTCAGTTTCCTCATCTGGACCTTGATGGTGACACTGACCTCACAGCCCTTTGTCCAGCGCCAGAAACCCAGCTGTCCCAGCTGACGGGCAGCAGGTGCTCAGGGTCAGGCACAAGAGTCCAGGCCTCTGGCTTGGCTTGAAGGGTCAGCAGCTCCGGCCACATGGGCCCATATTCCTGCATGGCATCTCTGAGCTGGCGGAGTATAGCTGCTGCGTAGCTGGGCACCTATCCTCTCTCTGCTCCATTTATGGTCTGCCGGGCCCCATGGGGACAAATCTTCCCAGCCCTGGGTGCGAAATAGGGAAACAGGGGGCGAGGGGCTCTCTTCTGTCTGGATTGCTGCCTTCCCAGTGGTGCCTCTACTGGGCTCTCTCAGAAGGCTTCTGGCTTGTGTTGTCACTGAGGGGACCTTTGACCCCTCCAGCTGTCATACGGTCTGCGAGTCCCCATCGTGGTCACTCCTGCATGTGTCTGCTGTTGTACATCCCCAGCCTCATGTGTCAGGACGGAGACCTCCCTGGAACAGATGAGGTGGCCGCTCTTCACTCATGTATGCATTCATTCATTCATTCATTCATTCACTGGCTTGTGGCTCCCTCCCTCCTCCCTCTGCCAACAAACATTCAGGGAGCACCAGCTGCGTGCCGGGCACCATCTCAGGTGGTGACGGCACAGACATACAGCCCTGCCTTCAGGGAAAGGCTTGGAGAGGCAGACAGTAGACAAAATGAGCACACAGGCGCACAGAGTGTCCGGTGGTGGTGTGTGCTATGAACAGGCGAGTACTTGGACTTGCCTGGGACCCCCAGTGTTTTCCCCGGCTCCCCGCTGCTCTGCAGCTGCTCCTTCGCACCCTCACGGGGCACATACTGGTGGGAGGGACACACTTCCTGTGAGCTCCTGGTTCTAGTGTCCCAGACGGTTCGTGCCCTTGCCAAACACACTGTCGTGTCACCGTTTGATCACTACTTGGCCGGCAGGTCCTACAGTAACCCCCACCTAAAAATTTTTTTTCATGTTTATTTATTTTTGAGAGAGAGACAGCATGAATGGTGGAGGGGCAGAGAGAGAGGGAGACACAGAATCGGAAGCAGGATCCAGGCTCTGAGCTGTCAGCACAGAGCCTGACGCGGGGTTCAAACTCAGATTCCCTGAGATCATGACCTGAGCTGAAGTTGGATGCTCACCGACTGGACCACCCAGGTGCCGCTCAGTAACCCCTGCCCCAGGGTTGTTCTGTTAGTGTGAGAGCCTGAACTAGAACCCGCTGTGTGTGGCTCCGGGGCTGGAGCCCGGGTTCACCTTAGCTTATGCGGAGTATCGTTCCTCAGCGGGTGGCGTCCCTCGGGCACTGCTCAGGGGAGGCCAGGGGTTGTCTTAGATCTTAAGACCCGAATGCCCACCCCACACCGCTCTCCGGGCTCTGCCTGCTGTGCCTCATTGCCACCCCTGCCCCTTTGTTTCCAATCCTGCTTGTCCCTTAAGGACTGGCTCAGATGCCACAGTGTGTGACACATTTAGTTGAGAATGGGGACTCCTACCAGGCAGGCATTTCCTCTGACCCTCCTCACTCCCTGTCTCATGGCTGTGGGAGGCCAACTCCTCACCCCTCCCTTCTAGTCCCTTCCCCCAGGCAGGGCTATGGCCCTGGCTCATTCCTCTATGTATCTGGAGGAGCCCCGAGCAGCTGGCTTTAGGGAATGGTGGCTGGGCCGACAGATGGTCAGAGGGACCAAAAATGTCTTTCCAGAGACACACCACTGCCTGTGTCTCTCCCAGTAGCCGGAAGTCCAGTTTGCGCCTGCTTCAGAGTCTGGTTCCACCCCTGAACTTGGCCTTTCCTGAGTGGTGGTGTGATAGGGATAGTGGTGATGTTGACAGCCATCAGAATGATGACAGTGACTCTGTCACGTTCTGGCCAGGCTCTGTTTGTTGTGTTCACATTTAACCTCCCAAGTCTGCTTCAGGGTAGGAATGTGTTGCGCCATTTTACAGATGAGGAAGTGGAGGCTCTGAGAATGAAGGCCTGCAGTCATCCAGTAGCGGCCGTAGGACTCAGGCTCAGGGGCCTCTGATCCTGGAGCCAGTGCTCCTGACCTCCGGGCTACACAGTGCCGGAAGGAGTTAGGAATCCTCGGATTCGAATCCCCTCAGCAGTGCCCCACAGCTGCCCGAACTTGGACCCTGACCCACCTCCGTCTCCTCATCTGGTGATCCCACCCTAGGGAGTGTGGCAGAGGGGCCATAGAATGTGCTAGACAGGCTTGGAAGCTCGCCCGTCGTCACTCCTCCCCTTCGCCTTGGCAGAATCGAGCCTCCACCCCCAGGAGCCCCAAGGTCATCCTCCATGCTCCAGTTCACATGGGCGCAAGGGGAGCCCGAATGCCTTCCCCAGGCTTTCTGTGAATGTGGCGGGTGGGGCTGGGGGTGGAAGAAGGCGGCCGGCGTTCCTGGGAGGCCATGTGGGTGTGGACTGCCCCATCAATGGCCACATTGTTTGGCCTGGAGCTCAGAGGTGCTGAGGTTCTGGGACTCCACCTACAGGGGCAGGCTGCTGAGAAGCTGGAGATGTTTTTGTGTTGACTGTCTTGTGTGTTGACTGTTTTGTTTCCCAGGGGCTGCCCCGTGGACCCCTCTCCACAGGCCTCTGTGGAGTGACTATCTGTGTGGATGGTGGGTCCCCCTGCCCAGGCTGGGATGATTGTAGCGCCCATCTCCACTTCCTGGGAAGAAACAAGTCCAGAGGGGCAAGGGCTTGCTCAAGGCTACAGGCCTCCCTGTGGGAGTCAGACAGACCTGGGTTTGTGTCCTAGTTCTGCCCCTTATGGGCTGAGTGGCTTTGGGGAAGCCCTTTTCCCACCAAGCCTCAGTTTCCCCGTCTGTGTAATAGGGATAAGTATTACTGCTCCCGGTAGAGGAATGCTTAGCACAGTGCCTGGATGCATTGGGTGCTCACTAATGGCAGCCATCATCTCTGCTCTTTTGGGTGGCAGAAGAGGTAGGGACTGGCTTCTGTCTGGCTTTCCTTGCAGAGTCTGGCTGTCAGCAGTGTTGGTCGCCCTTTGGCTGTTCTGGCTTGATCTTTGGGCCTCATAAGGCCAGTGAAATGTTTCACTGATGCTTGTTCATTCATTCATGGACCTGTTGACATGTGATCCGTTCACTGATCACGTGCTAATGGGTGATACGAGTGGGCGTTTATCAGTATCAACTGCTATTTATTTAATGGCAAAGTGACTTTAGTCACTCACCTTGGACTCTAAAATGTCAGTGTGGCCAATAACCTTAGAGCTGTTAAAAGGTTCATTTTCCAGGTGTGGAAGCTGACGTTCAGAGCCGGAAAGGTGTTAGGAGAGCCGCCCAGGAGGTCACTGGCAGAGCGGGGACTCTGCCGCACCTCCCGGCCATGGCTTCTTTAATTTTAGTCCCAGGAAGGTGGCCAATGTTTATTTATTGAGTGCCTTTTGTGTACTCAGGGCTTCTGGTGGCTTCAGGGGAGGCCAGAGAGCTGAGGGGACCCCGACCCTGAGCAGAGTCTACCTCTCGGGCTTGAGCGTGCCTCAGTCGTCTCTCTGGGACTGCCAGGCTGGGGCCGGGTCGGCCAGATCCTGCTGCTGGGCCGTGCTGCCCGAGGGCCATCAACGTTAATTTCTAAACCCTAAAGTGTGGGTGGTCCACCCTCGCTCTTATCGGTTCGGGACATCCTAGCTCCCTCAGCTCCTGGTGAGCAAGCTCACTGGTATGTGTGAGCTGACCGACGGGGCCCAGGGAGAGCTGGAGCAAGGAGAGAGAGGGGCCCTTTATCCTCCCCACCCCGGGCTGTGACTCATGCTTTCCGCTGCTTCCTGCTTGAGGCGTGTAGAAGGGGCGGGGGGTGGGGTGACCAGGTCTCTCCCACCGGGGAGATGAACAGAGCTGATTATCACCCAGATGGGTCCTGGTTCAGGTCCTTCATACATTCACGGTGACTCTACTCCACTTCCTTCATACATTCACGGTCGTGCGAGGCGGGCTGTGTGTCCTCCTTGGCTGGGGAGGGACCTGTGCACAGATGGCTCTGCGGATGCAACAGCCCCTTTACTGCACAGCCTCTTCCAGCCTCCCTCTCTCTTTCTCTTTGAATGGAATTCGACCCAGTCAAAAACCTCTTAATGAGTTTTTTCTTATTTTGGTTTTTGTTTGTTTGCTTTTATCAAAAAAGAAAAGGAAAAAAACTCTTGGGGCACCTGGGTGGCTCAGTCAGTTAAGCTTCCGACTTCAGCTCAGGTCATGATCTCACGGTTCATGAGTTCAAGCCTTGTGTCGGGCTCTTTGCTGACAGTTCAGAACTTGGAACCCGCTTTGGATTCTGTGCCTCCCTTTCGTTCTCTGCCCCTCCGCCAGTCGTGCTTTCTCTCTCTCATTCTCTTCTCTCTCTGTCTCTCTCTCTCAAAAATAAGCTAGCATTTAAAAAATTCAAAAAACAATAACAGAGAAAAACCCCTTAATCAGACTTTAATCTCTCTGAGCCTCAGTTTCCTCATATGTAAAACGGGAATAAAATTTCACTAAACGCTAGTAACAATTGGTAACATTTACTGAGCATTTACGTACTGTGTGCTATGGAATGTCTTAAGTGCCCTGCATACATTATCCTACTTACTCCTCACAATAAGCCCCATGAGGAAAAGGCATTTTTTAGGATGCCTACCTTGATTAATGAATGAATGGAAGATAATCTGTGCAAAGCGCTCGGCCTAGAGCCTGGCACAGAGTAAGCTTTTGATTCCAATTAAATGTCATGGATGGGGAAACTGAGGCTGACCCCAGGTTACAGACCTGGCAGCCACTTACCTCTTAAGGAGTCGAGAGCACAGAGTGAGACATACAGGTAACACAGATGCATACCTGGGGTTTTCTCTGTGTGTGTTACGTAGAAGGGTGGAAATCACCTTGGTATTGATGTTTAGTCCTAAAAGGTGAATCGGATAGAGAGGAGAGATTAAAAAACATTTTTTTTAATGTTTATTTTTTAGAGAGAGAGAGAGAGACAAAGCATGAGTAGGGGAGGGGCTGAGAGTGAGGGAGACACAGAATCTGAAGCAGGCTCCGGGCTCTGAGCTGTCAGTACAGAGCCCAATGCGGGGCTTGAACCCACGAACTGTGAGATCATGTCCTGAGCTGAAGTCAGATGCTTAACCAACTGAGCCACCCAGACATCCCAAGAGGAGAGATTTTTAATTCTGGCCCTATCAGTCTTATGCAGTATTGAGTTGATCCCTTGCACTGCTCTAAGGAAGTTTATCCAGTAACGATTCCCGGGCCAGAAAAGGGAGACGTTACTTCTCTCTCCTTTTTTTTTTTTTTTAATTTTTTAATGTTTTATTTATTTTTGAGAGAGAGATACAGTGTGAGCAGAGGTGGGTCAGAGAGAGAAGGAGATACAGAATCCGAAGATAGGCCCCAGGCTCTGAGCTAGGGGTCAGCATGGAGCCTGACGGGGGGCTTGAACCCATGAACTGTGACCTGAGCTGAAGTCAGACGCTGAACTGACTGAGCCACCCAAGTGCCCCAACATGTTTTTTCTTTAATTGAGCTACGCAGGTGCGGTGCGGGGTGCACAACTGCCGGTGGGCTCATCACCCAGACGCGTAGATTGGTTTTCTGAATGAAACTCCAGATGCACAAGGACTGTTCTTCATGGCTGTAATCCCAGTGGCTAAAATAGTATAGGTCCAGGGTAGGTGCCTGAGAAATCCATAAATGAATGAATCAGTGAATGAATGAGCGACTGGAGAGGTGACCTGGCCTACCAAGACCATGTAACAAAGGCCATGTCCGCTGTGCTGTGACAGCTGCTGAATCTAAACTCATGGGGAGGTAAACACAGGTGTCCAGTTTCCTATGGCTTCCAGCCAGAGAAGAAGCCGGCAGCCAGGGGCTGTCCCCCATCAGGCCCCCCGAGCTGTGTGTATGGGCTGGCGTCTCCAGGGAAACAAAGCTTGCGAGTGCTGAGGAGAGACACCAGACGTGGTGAGGGTGCTCCTCTGACAAGACGGCCCGGAAAAGGCAAGCGCCTCCCTTAGCAGAATGTACGACCTGTGTCCAAGCTCAGGCAGCCCCGCCTTAATGCAGGGCCACTGTTGTGAGCAGCTCGGCTCCCACAGGTTGACTTGAAACCATACAGTAAAGATACTCAGGTACCAGGGAGGTGCCTGGGTGGTTCAGTTGGTTGAGCGTCCGACTTCGGCTCAGGTCACGATCTCACTGTTGTGGGTTCAAGCCCCACAGCAGGCTCTGGAGCCTGTTTCGGATTCTGTGTCTCCTTCTTACTCTGCCCCTCCTCCTCTCGCTCAGTCTCACTCTGTCACTCAAAAATAAATGTAAAATAAAATAAAGATATTCAGGGTTCAGTAGGGAAGCTCTCTGATGTATTATAAGCGCTCCCCACTGGTTGGGGAAGGAGTTGAACCCAGGGAATGGAGTATGAGCTCTGTAGTCAAGGCCCCTGGTTCACGTCCTGGCCGCACCTCTTATTAGTCGGGGACCTCGACAAGTTATTGAATCTGTCTGTGCTTCAGTTCTGTCATCTGGAATAGAGGATGACGAACCGCCGCCCAGGCACCAAACCTGGCCTGTGTCTCGTGTTTGTAGACGACAGTTTGTGGGCACACAGCTGGGCCCGTTTGTTCGGGTACCGACTCTGGCTGCTTTCTGGCTACGGAAGCAGTTTGCATGCATTTACCATCTAGCCCTTTCCAGAAAAAGTTTGGTAACCCATGATGTATAGAATGGGGATAAAAACAGTATTTACCCTACAGAACCGTGAGGATGAAATGAGAGACTCTGAACAAAGGGCTGGAGAGGGCTGGGCCTGGAACAGGGCTTGGTGCACGGTGTCCCTAGCTTTCTGATCTGAAGAGCACCTGGGTCACATTTCAAGAGCCTGCCCTCCCCCACCCTGTACCCTCCCCTCTTCGTCCCCACCAGTATTCCTTCCCCCGAGTCCTTGTCACCACTAATCTCTGTTTCTATGGATTTGCCTATTCTGGATGTGTCACGCAAATGGAATCATATAGTATGTGACCTTTTGCAATCTGACTTCTTTTACTTGGTATAAAATTTTCAAGGTTCATCCATACTGCAGGATGTATCAGGGCTTCATTCCCTTTTAACGACCAAGTAATACTCCACTGTATAAAGGTAAAGCCCCATTCTGTTTCTGCATTCATTACTTGATAGTCATTTGAGTTGTTTCCACCCTTTGGCTATTGTGAATCATGCTGCTATGAAATTACATTCGTATACGAGCTTTGGGGTGTGGATGTGTGTGTGTGTGTTTTAACTGTGGCAAAATGACACATAATACAATATTAGCATTTTAATCATGTCCAAGTGCACAGGTCATTGGCATCAAGTACATTCTCAGTATTGTGCAACCATCACCACCATCGTGTCCAGAAATTTTTCATCTTCTGAACTGAAACTGTCCCTTTAAACACTAACTTCCCGTTCTCCTCTTCCCACCCTCTGCTGGCAATTCTTTCTCCTTTCTGTTTCTATGAATGTGACTAGAGGTGCCTCCTCCTTGTGCTGCTGTGGCTGGCTTATTTCACGTAGCATATTGTCTTTGAGGTTCCCCCATGCTGAAAGTTGTGTTAGAATTTCCTCTTTTTTAGTTTCCAATTTTATTTTTAACGTTTATTTTTGAGAGAGATCGCATGAGCAGGGAGGGGCAGGGAGAGAGGGAGACAGAGGAGCTAAAGTGTGCTCTGTGCTCACGGCAGAGAGTCTGATGCGGGGCTTGAACTTGTGAACTGTGAGACGATGATCTGAGCCGAAGTTGGATGCTTAACCGACTGAGTCACCCAGGTGCCCTGAGTGAATTTTAAAGTTTGTTTTGAGAGAGGCTGACAGAGAGGCCACAGGCAAGGGAGGGGTTGAGGGAGAGAATCCCAGGCAGGCTCTGTGCTGTCAGCTTGAATTCACAAACGGTGAGTTTTATATACCATATATGTAGGAGTTTATTTCTGGGCTGCCTTTCCATTGATGTATATGTCAGCCTCTCTTCAGTACCCAAGTGTTTGATTACTCTAGCATTGAAGTAAGTCTTGAAATCAGGAAGTGTGAGATTTCTAACTTTCTTTTTTAAGAACAATTGTCTTGGCTATCTGAGGTCCCTTGATACTCCATATGAATTTTAGGATGGATTTTTCAATTTTCGTAAAAGTTGCCATCAAGATTTGATAGGGAATCTGTAGATGGGGTAATGCTGACATTTTAACAATATTGAGTCTCTCAATCCACGAACATGGGATGTCTCTCTATTTCCTTGTGCCTTCTTTGACTTCTTCATCAATGTGTTATAGTTTTCAGTGTACAGTTATTTTGCCTTCTTGGTTAAGGGTTTTTTTGTTTTGTTTTTGTTCTTGTTTTGCTTCTTCCTAGGTATTCCTGAGTTATTTTCCGCTTTTTGAGGCTATTGCAGATGGCACTGTTTCCTTAATTTCCCTTTGGGAGTATTGTCAGTGTATAGAATGTCAGCTGATGTTTGTGTGTTGTTTTATAACCTGCAACTTTGCTGAAATTGTTTATCATTTGTAACAGTTTTCTGGGTGTTTATAATCTTTAGTTTTCTGCATATCAGGTCATGTCATCTGCAGAGATAATTTTACCCCTCCTTTGCGATTTGCTTGCCTTTTATTTCTCTTTCTTACTGACTTATGCTGGCTGGGACTCGCACTGTGCTGAGCAGAAGTGATGGAAGTGGGCGTCCTTGTCTTGTTCGTCATCCTAGACGAAAAGCTTTCAGTCTTTCACCATTTGAGTATGAAGTTCAGTCTGGGTTTTCATATACGGCCTTTTATATGTTGAGGGGGTTGTATTCTAGTCCTACTTTGTTGGTGGTTTCTCCATGAAAGAATGTGGGATTTTGTCAAGTGTTTTTTTCCTGCATCTCTTGAAGTGGTTGTGTTTTTTCCCTCCTTCATTCCATTAATGTGGCGTGTCACCCCGATCTCTGTATGGGAAGCCACCCTTGTTTCCAGGATGGTTGAAGTCCCACCGGGCATGGTGCGTCATCCTTTTAACATGCTGCTGAATTTGATTTGCTAGTATTTTGCCGAGGGTTTTTGCATCCATATTCATCAGGGATATTGATCCGTATAGTTTTATTTTCTTGCAGTGTCTTTGTCTGGCTTTGATATTAGGGCCATGCTGACCTCGTGGGATGAGTTAGGTAGTGTCCATAAAGATTGTCAATTTTTTCATGATTCAGTCGTGTGGGATTGTCTGTTTCTAGGCATTTGTCCAGGTTATGCAGCTTGTTGGTGTATTCTTACTCATGATATTCTCTCATAATTGTTTTTCTTTCTTTCTTTTTCTTTAATTTAGTATATATTTTTATTTTTTATTTTTTTACCAATCTAATTTTAATTTTTTTCTTTTATAGTTTATTGTCAAGGTCGTTTAATCATTTTTATTTCTGTAAAATCAGTAACAATGTCCCCACTCTGATTTTCTCCTAATTTGAGTCCTCTCTTTTTTTTCTTAGTCCGTCTGGCTGATGGACATATGTTTTTAATCAATGGACATATGGACATATATAAGGTGTATGTGTTTATGTACCTAGGGGTAGAATTGCTGGATCGTATGGTAATGCTATGTTTACATTTTGAGGAATTGCTAGACTTTTCTGAAGTGCCTGCAGCATTTTACACTCCCTCCATCACCGCACCTGGGTTTCCTTTGTCCGTGTCCTTGCCAACACTTCGTACTGTGCGTCTTTTTGATTCTAGGCATCCTAGCAGCTGTGAAGTGGTATTTCATTGTAGTTTTGATTGACATTACCCTAGAGACCAGTGATGGTGAGCGCCTTTTCATATGCCTATTTGTGTGATTCAGATCCTTTGTGCATACTTTCAAGTTTATTTATTTTGAGAGAGAGAGAGGGAGAGAGAGAAATTGTGAGTGTGCATGTGCGAGTGGTGGGGAGGGGCAGAGAGAGAAGGAGAGAGAGAGAATCCCACCAAGCAGGCTCCACACCCATCAGTCCAGAGCCGGACAGGATCCCTGGATCCCACGATCCCTGGGATCATGACCTGAGCCAAAATCAAGGAGTCTGACACTTACCCCACTGAGCCACCCAAGCACCCCCTTTGTAAACCATATTTAAATTGGGTTATCTGTCTTTTAAATTTTTTTTAAGTTTATTTATTTTTTGCGGGGGAGAGGGGCGGAAAGAGAGAGAATCCCAAGCAGGCTCTGCACTGCCAGAGCAGAGCCCGATGCGGTGTTCGAACCCCAAACAGTGAGATCATGACCCGAGCCGAAATCGGACGCTTACCCGACAGAGCCACCCAGGCGCCCTGTATTTGTCCTTTTATTGTTGAGTTGTGAGAGTTTTTTTATATAGGCTGAATACTGGTCTTTTATCAGAATATATGGTTTTCAGGTATTTCCCCCATTCTGTGGGTTGTCTTTTCACTTACCTGATCATGTCCTTTGATGTGCAAAAGCCTTTATTGTTGATGAAGTCCATTGTATTTTGTTTCTTGTGGTTTTGGTGTCGTTGCTACCCACTGGAGCTTTACTAATCCCCACCTCCTTCACACACGCTCAGAGGTCCTCAAAACTTATCATTGTAAGGAGGATAAAAGAGATGATAATTCTGCCAGTTTGCCCCTAAGATTTCTCTTACTACCCTCTTACACTCTTTTTGCTAGAGGGAGGAGAGGTGTGGCCCTGAAGTCAGGTGTCTTGCCCTTCTGCAAATTCCTGTAGAGCAGTGGTCCTCAAAGTCTGCTCCGGGGACCAGCAGCAGCCCGTGGGCATTTGTTGGAAATGCAGATTCTTGGGCCCTACCCCAGACCTGCTGAATCAGGAACTCTGCATTAGGGCCCAGGGACCTTGTTTTAACAACTTTTCCAGGTGATTGTGATGCATGCTAAGGCTTGAAGACTGCCGGCATCATGTTCTTAGCTTGTACCACCTAGAGATGACTAGGGAAGTCTTATTTGCCCCATGAGATGGCATCCTCGTCCTCCTCTCTCATTGTTCTAATTCATCCTCACCGCCTCTTGCCAAATGTGACATCAGGTGCTTTTGGTAACAAGTAACAGAGGATCTCAAACTAGCCTAAGCAACAAAAGAAATTAATTGTCCTGCATATTTTATTTGAAAAGTCCAGAGAAAGGTCAGGTTCGAGGGGGCTGTTGAGCAGGGCTTAGATTCTCTTTGTTCTCCTCTTTGTTTCGTTTTGTTTTATGTTTATTTATTATTGAGACAGAGAGAAACAGAGCATGAATGGGGGAGGTGCAGAGAGAGAAGGAGACACAGAATCTGAAGCAGGCTCCGGGCTCTGAGCTGTCAGCACAGAGCACGACGTGGGACTCCAACCCACAAATCGCGAGATATGACCTCAGCCGAAGTCGGAAGCTTCACCGACTGAACCTCCCAGGCGCCCCTTTATCCTCCTCTTTGCATGAGCTTTGTCTTCACGTTGGCTTCCCTCATGGTTACAAGGTGGCTGTCTGCAACCCAGGGCTTTGTGCTTCCTAACAGCTCCTGAGGAGATATCATGGCATCCCACACCATCAAGCAGAGCCCAGGGCTGGGCTGTGATAAGACCCACTGAGTCAGCCCTCAGGGCAAGAGGCAGAGCATTCCCCTGATGGGCTTAGGCCTCCCTCTCCCCACTGGGGATGAGATGAGTCTCACCCAGTTTCCATGGCTGTTTCACAAGGAAAGCAGGCCCTGCGGGGAGGGAGAAGACATCCATGATGCCCTGGGCACTGGGACCCATAAAATGGCCTTTTTATTATTTGCGCCAAATCCACTGTTTCTCTGCTTTCCCACTAGAGATACCATATCCAGAGGGGATCCTCTAAAGCAGAAACTGTAACAGCTCTTACTAAAGCCCTCTGGTGCCTTTCTCTAGACATACAGACAGCTCTCAGGCGAAAGCTCATACTTGGAGATGTTCGAATTCTAGTTCCAGATGGCTTTTGTGGCGCCCTCTCTTCCCACCCTTTTGAACCCCTTGGAGCATTCCCCCCTTCCCTGCTTCCTCTTCTTCCTTGGCTGTTGTGTCTCTGCAGTCACTATATTTTACCTGGAATGGCCTTGTCCTTCCTTTGGCAAAATTGCCCTTGAACACCCAGCTCTTCTCTGGGAAGCCCTCCAGAGTTACAGGCTTTTCAGTAACCCGGTCACTACGTGCCTGCACTGGCCTCTGCCTGTGGTCCTGGGGTGGGGATGTGTCTGGTTCCTCCTGGCTTGTCATAGACTAGGAGCTCAGATAGTATCTGTGGATTACATACGACATTTGTGGTCGTGCTGTGCTGAGCGCTGTGGAGCCCCTGGTAGATTTGTCGATGGATTAAACTGATCCCCAGCCTCACTTCTCCAGGGCCCGAGAAACCCCTGAGCCACCAGTGGCTTGCTGCCCTCCAGGGAGCAGACCTCTGATGGGTTCGGGTTGTTGGTCCCTGGTACTTAGAGCTGGATTTGGGGCTTGGTGAGGGCTTAGAGGACTTCAGTACCCCAGAATTCTTGATTGTGAGGGGCCCCCTTTCATCCCAGGGCACTGTGGACACAGGCCTGCCGGAGCTTTAATTGTGGACACAGATACCCCAACTTTTGATGAACAGATGCCTCTACAGCCCGGGACTATTGGATGCCTGCTCTTCCCATTAAAAACAAAGCATTTCTAATATTTTATAATTCGTATTTGTTGATGAAGATATGGAAAATAATCTACGGACCACCTGTAGTTCTTCCCTGAGTATTGATGTATGTGCTTTATTCTGTTTTCTAAGCATGCATATTTAGTAACTTCCTAAGGTATTTAGATGATTATTTTTTTTATGTTTTGTTATTTTTCTTAATTGAGCTTATTGTGCTAACTGAACGCCACCCATTTCTGTAGAAGTCCCCTATAGCCCTGCCAGTGACAAGCTGAAAGGTAGAACGTTAAGACCCATGTAATGGGACCTAGTAAGAACTATGTCACTATGGCATGAAAGGGACTTTATTTTTTTTTTCCATCACAGCAAGACACTGAGATGTGAAATTTTTATTTCTTTATTTATCAAAAAATCTTTTTAATGTTTATTTTTGAGAGAGAGACAGAACGTGAGCTGGGGAGGGGTGAAGAGAGAGGGAGACAGAATCTGAAGCAGGCTTCAGGCTCTGAGCTGTCAGCACAGAGCCCGATGTGGGGCTCGAACCCATGGACTACGAGATCATGACCTGAGCCAAAGTCGGACGCTTAACTGACTGAGCCACCCAGGCTTCTAAAGATGTGAAAATGTTAAAACCAGAGGATGAGGGGAAAAATGCTTTCAAAAAATAAATAAATAAATAAAAAGGAAGAAAAACCAAACCCTGTTGGTTTAGTCGAGCAGTATTTACACCAACGTTAATGGAACATCGCTCTAATGTATGTGTGATTAATAGCAAGGAGTGTTGTTTCTTTAGACTTCTGCAGGATGGTTATCGGTTAAAAACACTTCATGGGGGTCCACAGACAAATTGTGAAATACTGTGGGTTTAATCTTGACATAGAACCCCAAAAGTTGGTGCATTTCTTCCCCGGGAATAAAACCAAAGCTCAGCTCAGAGCTTTCTAGCAGCCAAAGCAATCAATCACTCAATCAATCAGTAAATTAAAAAAAAAAATTACATAAGGGAAGTGCACGGGGTCATGGAGCTCTTGAACTTCAGAAGAGGAAGCTGACCAGATCAGCGGAATGGTCAAGCTTTCCTAGGGCTGAACTCTGGAGACGATGGTCATGGGGACCTTGTGCAAGGGGATGGCGTAAGGTACAAGTTCACCAACAGAGGCAGGAACTGTCTGGGTTTGGCCACTTCTCGTACTGACTCTTGATAATAAGAGAGGGTGTGCTGATACACTGTAGTTCTAGGAAGCTGTGGATCTGTAGGAAGCCTGAATAAGGTGGTGTAAGTGTGAGGCTGGTGGTTTCGTTTGCTAGAGATTCAACAAGAGCGTATTGATTGGTGTGGCTTCGCTACTGTGCTTTCATGCTGCGAATCTCATGTGACTGCCTTGACTTTGGAGGTGGAGGTGATGAGTGCCATTTTACAGATGACGTTGAGGCTGGGGGGGGGGAGGGGAGATGAAGTGACTTACTCAAGGTCACATAGCCAGTTGCACCATCAGGACCTGAACTCAAGTCCACCTTTCGGCTGCACCCTTAGAGGAGAGGCTGGCCCTGCTGATCTGTAAACACCGCCTCCTCCAGTCCTTAGAGTAACTCTGGCCCAAGCCACGCGGGCAGTCAGGGGTGCAGGGACGGAGCAGGGGCTCCTGGCCTGGGTTTGTGGAGGGAGCCTCAGGAGGTGCAAAAATTCACTAGAATTGCATGCAAACACTTGTTCCTATTTGCATTCTTCGGAAGGAGAGCAGAGAGGATACCTTTCACGGAGTCTCAAAAAACAACAAAAAAAGGAAAAAATCCCAGACCTTTGAGCTCAAGGACAGAGTCATAGTAACAGTTCACACTGACTAAGCCCCAGCCGGGGGTGCCTGCCACCTGGCAAGGCCTGGGTGCCCTGTCATTCTTGTGGCGTTTGGGTGTGTATCCCCCCATCTTCCGGGCCACTCGGCTACTAATTGGTTTTGCATAATGACAAGTTTTGCCTCTGGTGGCTGGGCTTTTCCTAGCAATTAGTAGCATTGTCTGTCCTTCTGTGGAGCTGAGAATTATTAAAAGACAGAAGGATCTGCTGTTGTGCAAGAGGTCGGTGCCTGTGCCCTGACTCCTGGGAACAAGTCTGGTTGGTTGGCAGGTGGGCGATTGGAGCAGCGAGTGAATGAATGAGTGGAAGAAAGAAGTATGTCTTCCCGCTCTGGGTTGCAAGCCAGTAATTCGTCTCTGGTGGCCGTCTGTTCGAAGTCCTGGGGCAGTGCGGGCCAAGCACCATTGGAGAGAGCCTGGGAGCCTCAGGCCGTGTCCTTCCCTGGCGGGAGGTGGTGTGCAAGCTGGCGGTAACCCCTTACATGGCTCTCCTTGTCTCCCCCAGCACGGAGCCTGTCTGCCGCCCTGTCTACTGCTCAGGGCCGAGCTGGGACGGCCGGCACTGTCTCGCTACGCCCAGCATCTAGTACCTTTGGCGCTCTGCCTGCTCTGGTTTCTTGCACCCCGGTGTGGCTTGTCCCCCGCAGATACAGCCCACTGGTAGGGCCCAGTTAAGTGCAGTGGCCTCAGCCTCCCCATCTTTAGCTGAGAAAGTGCGCTCAGTTGAAGTGACCTGCCCAAGGGTGTAGCTCCTGCACGGCGGGCCCAGCCGTGGATCTCTGCTCCCTTGTATTTACATGGTGGGGAAGTCTCTGGAAGGACTGCCACAAACTGGGGACTCATGGAAACCCTGAGGCCACTTCTCCCAGAGTGCTGTGGCCCAGAGACTTATGGCTGAGGTTTTCTTTCCCCTTGAGGGAATGATTGGCCCCCCAGCTCAGTGCCTGCATCTGCCCAGCTAGGTTGGGGGACTTTACCACAGGCCGGGCCGGGAGCTGGAAACGGTGAGGAGATTCCGAGAATGGCCGATCAAGTTCGTGATGCTTTCCCCTCCCCCACCTACCTGTAATATCCGTCATTTCAGAGATAAGCAGCGTCTTTGCACACGTGGTAGGAGCCCCGTGCGGGTGAGAAAGAACAAGATGGGAGAGAGCCAGAGAGGGAGGGCCTGGGTTGGTCCCTGTGGCGCTTTGCATGTTCGGTGTCCTTCTACAGCCCCTGCGCTGAGTGGGGAGCCCCTTACGGCCTGGGATGCTGGTTCTCCTGGGCCCTGTCCCTCCCTGGCATGTGGTAAATGCATGCACAAACGTGTGCATCAGTGACCTGAGGAGCTAGAAAAGCTTTCTGGTGCTGGGCCTGCCACTTATGAATCTGTGGCCTTGGTCAGTCCCATCCCCTCTCTGGGCCTGGGGTTCTACGCTGGGCTGGTCTTCAAGGCCCTGCGGTGCTGACGTTCCGAGCCAGCAAGGGCCCTGGCCTCTGAGAGATGGAAGAGGCGTGAGATCGGTGCCAGGGTCCTGTGAGGGCTTGGCTGGCTTGTATGTGGGCGGGAGGTATCCTCTGAGGTTCCTGGCCTGCGGAGCCTGTGAAGTGGGGCAGCTGACAGGTGGGGAGGAGGAGGAGAAGGGAGGGGGCCGGCTGGGCCCAAAGGGCTGTTTGCTACCTGTGGGTTTCCATAGTAACTTTTTTCCCTTTGAAAAGTGAATTGGCCAATTACCCCCATGGGTTTTAAAGCCTCCTGTGGGGTCCCATCAAAGGCAGTGGTGCAGATGGGCCAGGCCCCAGGGCAGGATGGAGAAAGGCCAGCGAGCAAGGGCATTGGGTGCCGGCAGATCCTGCTGGGGCCGGGTCCTGGGGTTCTCCCTGTCCCGTGGGCTGTGTGCCCCTGCTCACTGTTATTTTGCCTTGTGTTTTCTGCAGATCATGATCGAGTTCTGTCCTGGGGGAGCTGTGGACGCCATCATGCTGGGTGAGTGTTCCTTGACCCAGCGCAGTGGAGCTGGGATGGGCTTGAGGGCGCTAGTCCAGGGCTGGTGTCCTTCACGCCCCTGCCCCAGCAGTTCACATGGCCTGTTTGAGTACCTTTAGGCTATGTCCCTTTTGGGGGATGGGGTTGGGTTCTTGTGGGGAGTGCAGGGCACTCATTGGAAAATCAACACCTCCTTTTCAAAAAGCCATGCGTCCTGGTCACTCACCCCCTCAAGCCTTGTTGGCCAGAAAATGGGTGTGATGCCTCACCTCACAGCACCCTTACGAGGTGAAAATAAAACACCTAAGGGAGGCTCTTTAAAGAGTGGGGGATTTCCTGGGCACCTGGGTGGCTCAGTCCGCTAAGCATCAGGCCTCTGCTCAGGTCATGATCTCATGATTTGTGGGTCCGAATCTGGGATCGGACTCTGTGCTGACAGCTCAGAGCCTGGAACCTGCTTCAGATTCTGTGTCTCCCTCTCTCTCTGCCCCTCCCCTGCTTGTGCTCTGTTTCTGTCTCTTGAGAATAAATAAACATAAAAATTTTTTAAAAAGGGGCACCTGGGTGGCTCAGTTGGTTGCACATCCGACTTCCTGACCAGCTTGAGACTTGGAGGGGTTCAGGAGCTGGCCCAGAGTCTCACAGCAGGGCTGAGACAGGAGCCTGGGTCTTGCTGGCCTGGTGGGCAGTGAGTGAGGAGAGGCTGAGGGTCTGGGGCCCCAGAGCATTGATAGGCCGGCCCAGGATTTTGTGGTGGCTCAGGAGAGGGGAGGTTTTCAGAATAATGTAGCACTATTCGGCCACTCTCTTACCGTGTGGAAGGTATTTTTCCCCTGAGTTTATCTCAGGAATGTTGAATTTGTGGCGGCCCATTCTGGAAATACAGAAATGCTGGCCTTCCTTGCAGAGCCCCTTACCACTCCCAGAGTTCTCAGTTGGGTAAATGATGGATGGGAGTATGTATGATCCAGCCTTTGGGTATTCCTTCTCATGGCAGATACTGCCTTTGAAGATTTGCATCGTTCTGAGTAGAATTTAAACAAAATAAAAATGGTGGTCTTGTATGAGTTGAAACTCTCTAAGTTATAAGGGTATCAAATACTCTTTAACTTGGTTTAGGGGAAGAAAAAGTGGGAGATGTGGGGGGGGGGAATTTATTTACGCAAGTACTAAAAAGTTCAAGGGTTCCAGCTTCAGGCACAGTTTGATCTAGGAGTTTCGTTTGTTTTGTTTTGTTTTTCAAGTTCTCATAAGAACATGGTTTCCTACTCCAACTCTTGGCCCCACTTTATTCTCTGTTGGTTCCATTCTCATACTGGCTTTCTGTTCATGGTGACAAGGTGGCTGGAGGAGCTCCAGCAATCATATCTGTATTCCAAACAGCAAGATGGAAGAAGGGAGGGTAGGACAACCCACAGACACACTTCCTACTTTTTTAAGGAGGCGTTACAGAAGCCCCACATAACCCTTCCGTTTGCAGCTCATTGGCCAGAACGTAGGAGCGCACAGCTAGAAGGGAGGCTGGGAAGTGCAGTCTCAGTGGGTAGCCGTGTGTTCAGATCATAAGAGAGAAGGGGAGGATGGGAGCCACCTTCCCGCTTCTGCCCTTCTAGGTATGCAGCTCAGCTCACCGAGGCGTGGGCGAGGATGTCAGAGATGGAGAGGCATTTACACACACCAGGTCCTTGGCCTCATTTGGAGCTGGGGCAGGACCCCAGGCGGTGGCCTAGCCTGCTGGCGACTCACTCTCCGGCTGCTGTCTGGTTCTCCTGGTCCAGTCCCAGGTGGTTTTCTCCCTGTTGGTGGCAGCAGTTAAAGGGACATTGCTACTGCCATCAGCATTCTAACTGGGTTTTTATTTTTGTTTTTTGGTTGTTGTTGGAGAGAGAGGGAATGTGAGTGGGGAGGGGCAGAAGGAGAGGGAAAGAGAGAATCCTTTTTTTTTTTAAATGGGTGAAGGGCAGAGAGAGAGGGAGACGCTGAATCTGAACAGGCTCCTGGCTCTGAGCTGTCAGCATGAGCCCAACGTGGGGCTCAAACTCACGAACTGTGAGATCACGATCTAGGTTGAAGTTGGATGCTCAATGACAAAGCCACCCAGGTGCCCCTACTGTTTGTTTATTTTTGAGAGAGAATTAGAGAGAGCATGTGTGTGGGAGGGGCAGAGAGAGAGGGTGAGAGAGAATCCCAAACAGGCTCTGCATTAATAGCAGAGAACCTAGTGTGGGGCCTGTGAGATAACCACAGTGAGATTATGACCTAAGCCAAAGTCGGACACTTAACCGCCTGAGTCACCCGGGCTCCCCGCCATCAGCATTCTAGAAATTAAGGTGAGAGAAGAGAAGACGAGGTGGGGAGAGCTGACACGGTGGGAGCTGGGCCCTGGTTGCAGCTGTGTGACGAGGGGTGGACTGTCCCGCACGCTCTGGCCCTGCTTAGAGGGACTTTCTGTCCTCGGCGTCTCCCCGTCGCCCTGCAGAGTTGTGTAGAGTGACGAGCCTGGGCTTGGGGTCCGGGACACCTGAGGGCCGTGTCCAGGCTCCCCTGTGGGGTAGCCGTGGGGCGCTGGGCTGGCCCCTTTGCGAGATGGGGGAATATGCAGGGCATGTCACCAAACGGCCAGGCTGGTGACTTCACACCCAGTGTTCGCGCTGGTCCGGTTGGCCTTGCCTTGCCTGCTCCTAAACCTTGGCTGTGAGCCCTCCTGCGGAGGAGAGGGGGTGGGGTGGGGCTGGCTGTGGTTTCAAACAGACGAAGGACTCATCTGCCGTGTTGCAGATTTGTTTCATATGAAGAAAATATTCATGTGTTGCTGTGTAATCAAAAATTAATCTGAAGAATTTATCATACTGTATGATTCCAATTATACGACATTCTGAAAAAGGCACGACTGTGGGGACAGAAATCAAAGTAATGATAGCTCTGGGCTGGAGATGGGGCTGAAATGTTGATCACACACGGGTTAGGGGGAGCCATGGACACATTCTGCGTCTGATTCGTGGTGGTGGTCATGTGACTGTATACGTTTGCCAAAACTCATAGAATCGTACCCCTAAATAAAAATGAATTTTAGTGGTGATAAATTGTATTTAAATAAGGCATAAATCTATCTGGTTGGGTCATTGTGAAGATTAACTGAAAGCATGCATCCAAGTCCCTCACTCCAGGCCCCATATGTTGGTAAAAGCGCAGAAAATGATGACTGTGAGATCTCCATCCTCATCATCAGTTTTGCTCATTCTGATTTCATTTATGTAAACAAATCAGGCACAAGAAGTCACAGTTTAAAAAAATTGCTACAGCTAATCCAGCATCATCTCAGGCCCAGCCTAACAGCGATAACCTTTTCTCGACTGTCCTTCGTGCTGAGAAGTGAACGCACTTTATCGCTGGAGCCCTGCCTACGTCGATTCTCATCATCCATTTTACGGATTAGGAGATGAAGGCACAGACAGAGGGAGCGCCTTTGAGAAACCACGTAGCTAGTGAGGGGCAGCGCCTCGGTTCAGGCTCCGTCTGCGGATGTTCCCCCAGCTCTGAGCCTGTCTGTGGTTGGCGGGACATGGGAGTTAAGGATGAGGCCACAGGGAGGGATAGCAGTTGTGAATCCCAGAGGACCTGTGATCTGGGGCCAGGCTTCCCAGGGCAGTGCAGCTGGCTCTGGCGTGGGTTTTTTTTTTTTTTTAAAAACCAAGCCTGCGGGATCTGTCCTTGAGGATCTGGCCAGGCGCGGCCAGGGGAGACAGATGGGAAGTGATGCCCTGACGGGAGGGAGGCTTGGGAGCAGCACGCTGGCCGCCAGCCCTGGAACCTGCAGCCGGAGGACCCAGCAGGCAGGGCAGTGGGGGCTCACTTCAGCACAGGTGGCTGAGTGGCAACAAGAACTAAAGAATCACGATGACCAGTGGGGCAGTGAGCACAGGACGTTGACCTTGAGCTGTCTCATGCCCTTCCCCCCTATACCCTCTCAGTCCCGCTCCCTGTTGTTCCCCCCTCCCTAATCCATTGAGTCGAGAATGCTTCCTTTTCGAAGCCTTGGCTGCCTTCTTGTCCTCTGCGCTGCCATGACGGCTCGCCGCCAAGCCCCCTGCACCCTCTTCACTCACCCCATTAGGTAGAATTTTTTAAATGTCTTTATTATTTTATTTTGAGACAGAGCGGGGCAGGGGCAGAGAGAGAGGGAGGCACAGAATCTGAAGCAGGCTCCAGGCTCTAGGGCTGTCAGCACAGAGCCCAACGCGGGCCTCGAACCCACGAACCCACGAACCAAACCATGAGATCATGACCTGAGCTGAAGCCGGAGGCTTAACTGACTTTGCCACCCAGGTGCCCCGGAGAGAGAACTTTTTAAATGCAAATATCAGATGGTCTCTGCCTTGCTTAGAGCCTCTCCTGGACTGCCTTTCAAATAAAATGCAACCTTCATAGATGGCCTGCAAGGTCCTGCAAGATCAGGCCCCTCCGACCTCTGACCTTGATTCACTTTCCCCTCCTCCTCCTTCCCCTTTAATCAACAAGGGTCCTTTGCACGTGCTGTGTCCCCCCTCCCCCCACGTGGAATACTCTTCTTTGTGCTCCCCACCTGCTCAGAGAAGGGCTCGCCATCTCTAATAAGCAGACACGGGGTCGTACGTGGTGCGTGTGCATCTCCCTGACCAGCACACAAAAGGCTCTTGATGATGGCCTTCCCACCAGCCCTTTACTTTCCAGCACCTTCTCTTCTCTAGCACCACCGCCAGCCAGCAGACACTCTTCATCGCCAGCTCATGTCGGCCTCTGGGCCTCTGCTTCTGCTTCCTTGACCTGGAGTGCCCTGGCCTCACCTTTTTGCCTCTCGAACATCTGTTCTTCCTACAAGACACAGCTTGAATGCCCTCTCTGCCGGGGAGCCTCCTCATTCCCAGGCAGAAGGGGCTGCTGCCCATCCTGTTCGCCCCGGCCCCTCGTCCAAATCCTACTCTGTTCCAAGCATCGCTCGCCGTTTCCATGCGCCTCTCCATGTCCTTGTGCCAGGCCTGGAGGCTGATGTGGTGTCTGTGTCACTGCCTGCTTGCAGAATGGCTGTTACCCTCTTGATATGAACCTGAGTTCTGAAGCCAGACTGGCGAATTTCTACCTGTGGGACCTGGAGCAAGCATGTTGACCTTTCTGAGCCTTGGCTTCCTCATGGTAAAATGAAGTAACAATTGTGCCTGCTCCACAGTGTTCCTATGAGAACAAAACAGGTAACATGCAGAGTGCCTAGAAATGAGCTTGGTAGGTGGTTAAGTGCTCAGTCACGTAGGGGGCTTTTGTATATCCCATACCTGGCATGAACTTGACATTCAGATGCTGGTAGTGAGCATGGGCTGCACTGACTTTGGTTCTCCCGTCTGTTTCCAGAGCTGGACAGAGGCCTCACTGAGCCCCAGATTCAGGTGGTTTGCCGCCAGATGCTGGAAGCCCTCAACTTTCTACACGGCAAGAGGATCATCCACCGGGATCTGAAAGCCGGCAACGTGCTGATGACCCTGGAGGGAGACATCAGGCTGGGTAAGGGGCGTCTGTGGATGAAGACAGGAAGGCGGAGCCCCGTGGTGCCCGCCTGGGTGCTGTGCGCCTGGCCGTCGTGGGCAGGGGGCAGTGTGTGTGGGATCCTCACTCCCATGGCGGCCCCGGATGTTAGTGGTCTTCCCCCACTTGCCCTGGGCCACAGGATAGTTCCCACTGGCTCGGTCTGACCGACTGGTTCTTAACTGAGGGTGATTTTGTCCCCCAGGGACATTGGGTTGTCACAAGTAGGGACTAGGGAGACCCCTGGCATCTGGTGCTCACCATCCTCCAATGCTCAGG